>WNYF01000200.1:0-26733 GCA_021396225.1 Sporothrix inflata
AACGACGAATTTAATAGTAGTGATTATATAAGCTTATATAAAGAACTAATTACTAGGTAAAAAATATAAAATCTTAATAAAAGTTATAAGGTTAAAGAAAGTGAGTTAAAAGATAAAAGAAGACGATATAACGGGGGGTTTTATATTTTTTTTTCTCCTAGCGAGTTTGTCCGTATTCGGGTTTTTTCTCTTCTATTTCCGTTTTCGTCCTATACGTTTTAGGTGTTTCCTTGTTTCTTTAATGTCTATCGCCGTAGTACCTGTTGATATTGATTGTTGGATGCTATATTATCCGTTAGCTTTCCTCGTTTCTTACCGTATTCGGTAGTGAATGGGAATCCCGGGGCGACAACGTATATCTAATACGTAACTAGCTACGGTACCTTAACGGGGAAGTCTAACTATCGAAGAATACGTTAACGTGGTAGACCCGTTTTTTAGACTACGTATAATATAATTAGCTCGGTCTACGTTTTTCCGTATACTAGCGCGGAAGGATACCCTAGTCCTTTACTTATATAATAATACGTGTCTAGTCGTTAAGACGCCCGCGGGCGTTTATCGACGTGTCGGCCTTTTATATAATACGTAGTATAGATACCCGCGGGTATCTATAGACGGGTGGTAAGCCCTAATCGACGACCTACGGCTACCGTTAGACCTTACGTCGAGACATTCTCCTCTCTTTCTATCCTTCTCTCCTTCTCTCCTCCGGTCGGCCACGTACTACCGGTAGGTTAAGAAAGGCGCTAGCGAGGTAACTAAGGCGTTAAACCGTAACACCTACGAGATCGTTATCCTCGCTATCCCGTTATCCCGCCGTCCTACGTCCGTCCCGCCGTCCCACCGTCTTACGTTAATTGGCGGCCGCCCGTTACGTGGTGCGCCCCGTGGTGTCCCGTGCCGCCGTGTCCCCGTGCCGCCGATTCTCTATCTCTCTCTCTATCTATCTCTCTCTCTCTCTCTCCTCTCCTTCTCTCCCTCTCTCTTTTCTCCTTCTCTCCTTCTTTCCCTCTCTCTCTCTCTCTCCTCTAGTCGGCTACGTACTACCGGTAGGCTAAGAAGGGCGCTAACGAGGTAACTAAGGCGTTAAACCGTAACATTTACGAGATCGCCATCCTCGTTATCCCGTCGTCTCGCCGTCCCGTCGTCCTACGTTAATTGGCGGCCGCCCGTTACGTAGTACGCCCCGTAGTATCCCGTACCGCCGTATCCCCGTACCGCCGATTCTCTATCTATCTCTCTCTTTATCTCTCTCTCTCTCCCTCTCTCTCTCTCCTCTCCTTCTCTCCCTTTCTCTTCTCTCCTTCTCTTCTTCTCTCCCTCTCTCTCTCTCTCTCCTCTAGTCGGCCACGTACTACCGGTAGGCCAAGAAGGGCGTTAACGAGGTGACTAAGGCGTTAAACCGTAACACTTACGAGATCGCCATCCTCGCCGCCGACGCTAACCCGCTCGCCATCCTACGTGACCTGGCGACCGCGCGGTACGTGTTATTCCCGGTGGTGTCCCCGGCGTAAATGGCTAGGCGCTCGACCTCTCTCTACGTAATAAAACACGTATTCTAGTCGTTACGCTAGATTTAGACGCCCGCGGGCGTTAAGGGTTACGCGGCTCGTGCGGCGTACGAGATACCCGCGGGTGTCTAAGACGGCGTCGACCGAGGGAGAGGGGAGGTACGTGTTCTCGACGTTACGTAACCGCGGGACGCCAGCGGGCGTTAGAGGCGACGCGCCCCCCGCCGCGTTGGCTAGGCGCTCGACCTCGGGCCCGTTAGGTCGTTGGCCTCGTTAGTGTTAATACTCGGTACGAATATATAAAGGGTGTTCTTATCTTAGTATAGTCGGGGATAGAGTCGAAGGAGAGACCCGTTGTGGGATAAATGTGTATGTCTTCTCTAGAAGTGGGAGGATACTACTTAGGGGTAGAGCTAGAGATCTAGTGGCCGATTACGTAACGTATGGGTCTAATACCCGTCACGTCTTGGGAGAGAGTCGGTTCTATCTTATACCGAGAGCCTCCCTACGTAATAACGTACGTATTTTAGTCGTTACGCTAGATTTAGACGCCCGCGGGCGTTAGGGGCTACGCGGTTCGTACGGCGTACGAGACACCCGCGGGTATCTAAGACGGCGTCGACCGAGGGAGAGGGGAGGCACGTATTCTTAACGCTACGTAACCGCGGGACAAAGTTAGAAAACGAATATCTTAGTATGCAGAAAAAAAGGGAAGCATATGGAGCCCTGTGACGTAAGTTCTTTTGCAGTCCCATATCCAACATGCTATCTTGAAACAAAGCCATCGACCGTTCTTTTTTTTCATCTTACGCACTACTTCTCTGTCCCTTCCATTCTACAACTCCCATTCACAATGCATTACTTCAATCTGCTTGCTACCGGCGCTGGCCTGTTCGGCACTGCCGTTCTGGCTGCCCCAAACCCGGAAGTGGACGGCTTTTTTCGCCCGGGCGAGTGCTACTGCGGAGAAACGGCCGCGCGCCTCTGCTACACAGCGCCCAACAATACGCCCCAGGGCGTCTCGGTTGACGACATTAAGTTTGCCGCGACCTACCTATCGTACGGCCGCTAGGTTATTCTTTCCAAAAAAGGCGTGCAGTAGACCTGCGTATTTGTATACAACAACACGACGGTTACGAGACGCTTTTCGCTTTTGCGCATCGTGAAATGTCACGATGCACGTGATGTTGCCTAAGAATAAGTTTGTACGCACGTACGGAGACTGACACAGCCGTGCTGGACTAACAAGCGGCGAAGCACCCACTTTCTTCCAGGTCCTATGCAGCGCATGCAGTCCCGTCTTTTACCCGGAATCACTTAACGGACCGATAACGGCCCATCATAGTTGATGACGCGGTAAATCCTTCCGGTAGGCTAGCCTCTACGGGGAGGTGTGCGCGCACTCGGAGCTAAAAATGTCTCCAACACAACCGAGGTGTGGGCCGTGCCTGAAAATAAATGGAATTTTGCGGCAGAGGCGCAACCCTGGCCGGTATTATGCAGGCAAAAGGGTTATCGCGCTTTGTCGATACCCCTCTCTACCGGCGGTGACCGGATGCTTTTTTGTACACACGGAGGTGACAACCTAGTGTAGGCGAACAAAATAGAACAGACAAAGGACCTGTCTTTATGAATACACTGACCAACACGACTGTTGGTCGTTAAATCTACTGCGGCAGCGGATGGAGGGCATGGTGATCGAGCGACAATGCAATTCTAAAAATAATGTATGCTGTGATGTTAGAAATGTTAGATTGAGAGATCCCGCGAGAAGAGTTCTTCAGCCTAAACAATGGGCCTCTTTGCATTGAAGTTGTCGTTAGGCGGACGGGGTGCCGGCCGGCACCGCTTCCTGTGGCTAGACGAAGTACTCGGCCATGTAAAGATGCATTCCCCGTCCCCGGAGTGTCTTGTTGAAAATTTTTTAATCAAAAACCCATGTGGCAAGTAGTCCTAACGGATAAGAAAGGGGATTAAATGAAAAGACGAAACGAAAAACAAGAAAAAACAAGAAAAAAAAAAAGAGAAAATCCCCTTCTTCTATCCAGGTTGCACTCCAGCCCCTCCTCAATGGTCGGCACCTTCTACATAAAATCTCATAATTGTTAACCTCTCGGTTGAGCATACTCAAGTACTTGCATGTCCTTTAACAGCCGTTGTTGGCAGCTCGCCTCGAGGCAGACGCACAACTCCACGCCCTCGTCCGGGTCCGCGCCAGGCGCCCCCGCACGGCTAGGGTAAATAAACACGAAGCCGTCCATAGCCGGGCTTGGCCACCGCAAAGCGCTGGGTAGGCCGAAGCCGAAGTCGTGCTTCGTGTACGCGGACATACCCTGCCAGCTAGAGGCTCCTAGGTCCATACCTAGGAAGGAGTGGATGTTAACCTCGAGCCAACGCCGATCCGGGTGACCGGCCACCCACTCGAGCATGCCAGTGATATACTGTGGCGTCATTGCACGGATGGATGCGCGCACGGCGCCGGCTAGGCGTGGTAGGCTTTGAGGCAGACGGACAATGTCCTTAATAGCGATAGGTTCGCTGGAGGCAGGCGCGGCACCAACGCCTAGAAAGCGGCTGGGCAGCGGTGGGTTCCATACCCGCCGTGTGTCCAGTGCATTCACGATGATGGCCGTGGACTCGGGGTCTGGCTTGAAGAGGTCCACGCGCGCGCGTGTGATGCCGCCCCAGAGTAGGGCCACGATGGTGTCGTACGTAGAGACCCAGCTGTTGTCGTTGTCGGCGTCTGTATTCCCGGGTTCTCCTTCAATCTTGCTCAGCGACGCCGCCTCTTTGAGCTTCTCGAGCTTACTCTTCGGGAAGTGCCACATCTGCTGTGAGAAAGTTGGCATCTGAAAGCCCTCAGGCGGTGGCGGCATCGGGCCGCCAGCATCCTTCAGCCCAGGGTAAGCTTGCACTAACTCCGCTATACGTTCGGGTGTCGGGTCTGCCACGTCAAGCGGAGAGCCAGCAAATGTGAACGGCGTGATAGGGACAAAGGGCGTTCTGTGCGTTGCGGCCTCACTGTTTTGTGCCCAGGTGGTCAAGAAGCCGTCACAGCCTGGCCCGTCGGATATCGAGTGGTGGACTGCGGCTCCAAGAATGAGCCCTCCCTGGATAAAGTTGATCTGAAAGGTGGCCACAGCCAGCCCTTCCTCGCTATTGTCTCCAAGAGGGGAGTGGAGCTGTTTTGCTGTCACGGACTCGGGGAGAAGCTGGTGGCCGGCAATCAAGTTTGCAGGAAACTGTTATAGATCTTGTGTAAGCTGGTGCTTTGCTCCCAGATAGTGCATTGGGGATTTATGGAAGCATGGCTCCTGCACATATATACACACCCCTTTCTTGGCCAGATCATTGTAGCTGGGAAACTCGTCTGTTGAGGTCATGTCTTTCACATGCAGGCTCAGCGTGGATGCTTTCTTCTTCGACACCCACAACCGGCCGCTGACTTTGTCCATCTCGAGACTGCCAAGGAGAAGAGGGAACTGCGACAGGGCGAACTCGAGCCCCGCGATCATGTTCTCGAGGATCGCACCTTTGTCAGCGTCTTCCGGCATGGCAAAAACCTCGGCGATCAAGACGTAGATCTTCGGCATAATGTGGCTCATGTTCGATAAAGAGAATCGCTCGGAGTCCGGGGCCGATTTCCATCCTGTAGGGCGGACCCTGATCTCCGCGGGGAGTGTAGCGTTTAGTATCATCTTGATGTGTATTTAGATCGATAGAAGAGAATGTTGAGATTCTAGATGTGCTTATTTTCATGATATTTTAGAACCCGTGAAATAGCTGCGGTTATTAGCCGATATATATAGAGAGTCAATCAGGGAGAGGTTCGTATGACCGTTGTATAATGGCTGAGTGTGCATACGTGTTGTGCTATAACACTTCGGTGGAATCTCCGCCGAAGGCAGTTTCTGTCAGCACGCCCCACTTTACCATACATTATCAGGGCATCACTTTGTACAACATGAAACTACGTCTTGAAAATGGCAATTCTTTTCTCTCTAGTATTACGCGTGTAGGACGTATCACAATACTGCTTTTCATGGTAGCCTGACGCAAATGCTCTTAAAGAAAGATAACCGAATGTAAATTTGGCCTCTTCATATTTATGCTGTCACATTACTTCAGTTACAAAATAAGAAGGTTTTGCTAGTTGAAGCTAGCACGCGCATCTTTAAATCTTTCGTACAAATACAGATGTATTGAAACAATGTTTGTCATCTCATAGCTCTGGCGTATTATTAGAGCCTACGAGTAGAAGGGATAATTTGCACCGCGGATCAAATTGTCAAAGACGGTTGCGTCGACACCTTGGAAGGCCCACGCGTCGGTGCCGGCCATTAGATCGGGCAAGTCGGGCATGGCGGAATCGTAGCCGAACAAATCTCCTTCGACCTCGTGGGGCGGGATGATAGGGTTGTAGCTGAGGAAGGGCAGTGGCTGCTCAACTTGCGTGGGCAGGTGGCTCTGGCTGTGCGGTGGAATGGTGTGGAAGGGCTGCGTAGTAAAGTAAGCCTGCTGCGTCTGCATGGTCTGCACAGGTAACGTGTCAGGAACGAATGACGTCGCATCTGTCAAGAATACATTATTCTCTGACGAGGACGAAGTCATGTCGGTATAGGCCAGCGTCAAAGCCTCGTACGGCCTGCTTTCCTTGGCCTGCGGCGGGGTGACGGAGGTAGTGGCCGGCGTGGTGGTGACAGAGTTGGTCATCGTAAAACTGTCGGATGTCTGGAGTGCCGGGGAGGCAGGCTCGCATGTCAACCGCACGGCTCCAAAGTATGGTATATGCAGGAGCAGCGACTTCTCGTCTTTGGCGGCGGTTACTGTGTCAGCGGTAGCATCAGCCATCGGCGGGAGGGCATTGGCGCTATAAGTGAGCCTATCACGACTGTCCTCAAGATCGAGCAGCCTCTGAGCGAGGTCGGCCGTCTCGCGCGACAGTTCGTCGTTGTTGAGGCGGTTTAGATCGGCCATGGTGTCGATGGCCTTGCGGATGAGGGCGCGGTCGCCGCGACGGTGGTGAGGGAGTAGCCAGCCAGAGTCGGCGTCACGCTGCCCGCTAAGGTGGGCGACGAGGAGGACGAGCGCGGTAGCGAGGGCGCAGAAGTCGACAGGCCTGCAGCAAAAGACGACGCGGACGATAGAGCGGAACTCAATGAACCGGGTCAGGACCTCGCGGCAGGCAAACGTACAAGCCGACTTACTATAGCTCAGCTGGTTGCCACTGCCGCTACTGCTGCCATTGGTGTCGGCCGTGGGCCGGCAGAGGAGGTAAGGCAGATGTAGCATGGCAACGAGAGTGAAGTGGACGATCTGGATCTGGGCGCTAATCATACGCTCCATCATGTCGTTGATGCCGATCCCCGGGTGGAAGTCCAGTGGCGACCACCAGGTGGACGGCAAACTGTCGGCAACGACGTTGAGCTCGCGGTCGATGCGCTGCGTGGCGGCGTAGTCGATGCGGCATTGATCGCCATCACCGGTCTCCTGGTTTCGCTGCATGATGCGGGCGCACATGTCGACCTGTACCTTTTCCATCCACTCGCTGCAGGTTTCCGAGCCCGGCTTCTGGGTTGGCGCCAGCCGCACACCCGTTATTGACGTGGGCAGGCCCAGAAGTAGCGACACAAAACGCTCCAGCCAGGCAAGATGGACCCAAGTGACGGCGCCGGAGACGCGCGTCGCCGGGTCGTGCTGGCGCAGCGGCCCGGGTGTGGGTCGGGCGTGGAAACCCATGAACTGGGCGAGAGTCAGCGCGCGGCGCAGTGAGAGCAGCGCGCGACGCAGGTTGCCGCTGTTGACAAGGTAAACGGCCTCGCAGATGAGGCACTCGAGGCCTTCGAGTGAGTCGAGCAGCTCGTCGTGGCAGGTGACCAGCGAGGTGGCTAGGTCAAAGTAGTGGC
Organism: Sporothrix inflata; assembly: GCA_021396225.1. Lineage (NCBI taxonomy): Eukaryota > Fungi > Ascomycota > Sordariomycetes > Ophiostomatales > Ophiostomataceae > Sporothrix > Sporothrix inflata. The sequence continues at coordinate 7,421 of WNYF01000200.1, forward strand.
GCATGGCGTCCTTGATAGGCTGGCCGAGGCGCAACGCGCTGGGGTCAAAGGCGGCGTCCAGCTGCTGGATGCACAGTGCTAGGTGCAGCAGCTTGCGGGCCAGAATGATAGGGTGCACCGTCACCGGCGGCAGGTCGGACATGGCGGCCAGCGACCGCGCGTGGCCTTCGGCGAAGAGTTCGTTGTACGGATTGCACAACGCCTGAAGATAGATCGCCGCCCGGCCAGCCTCAAAGAGCGCACTTACATTCTGCTGAGGCGGAAATGCCGCATGCAGAGTCCGGCATGTGTCGGCAAAGCTGGGGGTCGCACCTGCAGATGGCGCCCGTGATGGGGGTGGTGGCGGCAACGGTAGTTGCTGTTGCTGCAGCTCGGCTGCAGCGGTGGCGCTGGAGCTGTCAGGCGTGCTTAGTCCGTTTTTGTCGCCGGCCGGTCGTTGGGTGGAAACGGCGGGCTCGACAGCCTCGACAGCCTCGACAACCTCGACCGAACGAGTGGGCTCGACCGGCTCGCAGCTCGAAGACAGGCGGTTTGCACGCGCCTGGGGCCGGAGAGCGACCTGGTGCTCGTCTGCGTCGGTCCTCTTCATGATCTGGGCCAGCATTTTCTGCATCTGGCCCAGGCTCTCGGCCACTCTCAAGTCCTCGCGCGCATCGTATGTTGCCACATCCACGTACTCCTGGCTGATGCACGGAGTACTCCGACGCTGGCAGCCTACACATTTTGCTGCTCGCGGGCTCTCGAAGAAGCAGCGAGTCTTTCGTCTCTTGCCTGTGTGAAGGAGTCGAAAAAGAAAAGAAAAAAGCACGCATAAGTCTTAGTGTTGTGGTCCACGCTGTCCATAAGAAGCCACAAGAAGCCGCGAGGAGACTGGGCCAGCTGCCGCCCACTGCCTTTCACTCACATTCACCGCAGCTGTGTGTGCCCTTGCGCAGGGCGCGTTTGGGTGCCGGCAGAGCGGCGGAAGTGACTGCGGTCTGTATCTGTTCCGCCTGTTGATCCATTCTCGTGTTGTGTGTCGGCGGAGTCGGAATGGGCGACGAATTCATGCTTGAAATGTTGCGAAGACTCAACGTAATATTTAGGCCTCGGTTCTTCGTCCGCCGTGTTCCGCCGAGGTCGGCCGCCACTGGTCAAATCGAAGGATCGGGTGGATACTCAGGATTCCGTCTTACCTAAGACGGCCACCGTCAATCGTCCCAAGAATACAAAACACTACTTAAGCTTAAAGCTCCAGACCCCTGCATTTCCCTCGCTCACAGACTAGGCGGAGCAAAGTGCAAAAATCTCGGTTAAGAGGGCTGGATTAATCATATCGCCCTCTATGATGGTCCATTCCACATGGAGCTAGAAGATAGGGGAGTTTACGCAGAACGGCGAAGCCGAAGGATGATGATAACACACGTAGGCTAATTCGAGCTTCCTGTGGCCATCTTACAATGGCTTCGCGCTGATACTATCTTACAAAAACGAAGTTTGCAGCTGTTCTTTTCTTGCGGACAGTGCACCGCCGAGGTCCGCCTTCTCACGTCATAGCTCCACAAAGTAGGATAGCCAACTGTTCCTGAAATGATAATTCATGCATATCCTTTGGAATCATCCCGCTTCTCTGGCCGGTAGCCAGGAAAAAGACGAGCCAATGGCCAACTCTAGGTTGTAAGCAGAGCTGTTTGGATACGCATAGCTAAACCTAAATAATGATAGCCTCAGGGGAGCTCAAATTCCAACAGAGGAAAGCAAGTATATATATGTCATAAGAGCTGTCGTGAGCGTGAGATGTTCTTGTAGTAGTGAAGCAAGCCGCCCGTGCATACCACAGAAGTCGAGAATTTGTCACACCCATCCTCTCAAAAGAAGTACAAACACAATCAAAGAACACAATGGTTTTATTTAAGGCGTTCCTATCCGTCGCAGCATTGTTGGCACAGCTGCTGGTCGCCGCCGCGCAGGATCGGCCTACCAACACCACGCCCTGTGACTTCTACACGACCAAGACGGTGGGCGACAACACGGTGGACAACGAGCGCATCCTGATGGCCCTCGTTTTGCACTCGGCGCTTCTAGGGCCCTTTTCTAAGTACAACACGGTGCCGGTGCCGGATTTCACGGGCGCCCTCGTGTCCACAACCTTCCAAGGTGAGGCTGTCGACCTCAACGGCTACTTCAACGGCGCCGTAAGCTCGGCCAACAGGGGAGGCTCCACGGGTGTGGCCATCAACTTCTTTGGCGACGGCGGCCTAGCTGCAGCCCGCAACCTACAGCCCAGCAGCGGCAACACCACATCTGCGCAGTAGTAAGTCTCCGAGAGGTGTGATGGAAGATCGAGGCAAACAAAAAAAGAACAGACTGACTAAACGTCTTTATAGCATCTTCTTTACTCACGTGTACTCGTATTTTGGGACATTCCTCGGCTGCTCGCAAATTGGTTCGAAACAGCTGCCCAATTATGCCGGCAAGGCGTCTATGTATGAGGTACACAAGTGAGTTATCCTTGCATCTTCCAGACGCGCACCCGACAGCTCCTGACGAGACCAGGTTCATGGACCTCAATGCGGCTGAAATGGGCTTCTTCATCGACCAGGCGGTGCGCGGCTTGCTCTCGATCGGCTTCAGCGACGCCGACGCCCAGTACGTCAACACCACGCTCATATCTGTCTTCAACTACCGCTGCGCGCCCGCCGCCGCCGTCGTGCCAGCCGGCGCCGGGCCGCAGCTTCAGTCCATCTGCGTTGCCCCTGACTGTCTACTGTCCCCCAACGACACCTGTCCAGCATACGACACCGCCGTAGCGCCGGCCGTTGTCAACGCCACACTCCTCGGTAATTATACCAAGGTAGCTAACGGCTCGACCTACTTCAACGAGTCAGCGTCGGCATCAACCGCCAGCGGCACCGGCACCGCTGCCTCTTCAGCGACTGCGACGGCCAACGCGACCAGTGAAGCCGGGCGCCTCTGGCGGAAGACAGCCGGATCAGACATGTTAGAGCAGGGTATAGCCGTGATCGGCGCGCTCGTGCTAACTACTTTACTAGTTTAGTAGTAGTTAGTAGCCTTTACTAGATTACGTATAGCTAGCTCCTACCTACTTAACTTATATAGAGTAGTTTCGTAAAATACTATTAAGGAGGGGCTGGAGTGTACCCTAGAGGGGAGCTTGTGTTCCGACCCGCCCTAGATATACACCCGATAAGCTCGTGAGCCGGGCGGTTAAGCCACAGGCCAGGTGTTACGAACATATGGGCCTCGCCAGCAGGCCAGGACAACACAACCGACCCCTCAACGAGACGGAGGAACGATAACGCGGCCAATGCCTAACGGGCGGTGTAACTATGGCTAAAAGGCGGCCAGGCTTTCAGGACACAAAGCGAAAAAACAACTAATACGGCGTACTAATCAAAATATAAAAAAGTTATCTTATATAGAAAATAAAATAAGGAATGAGATACGAATAAAATAACTATTTTATACCGAAAATAAAATAAGGAATGAGATACGAATAAAATAATTATTTTATACGGAAAATAAAATAAGGAATAAGATACGAATATAAAGCGTGACACGTCCCTAGTTGTATAGACGCTACGACTTTGTTTGATGTTGTCGTCGTGAGGAAGGAAGGGAAAGAAGCGTTGATATGATGTTCGTTTTGATCGGTCCTTTACGTACTCAAGCATGCGAGTGACACCGGACAACACTTTATTCACGAATCAGATAAAAAGAGCCGTACCACCCGTGTCTACTTCCTCTGAGAAATGTTACAAAGGCACTTCCCAAAGGAGAGGGTCTCTGCTAGGTGATCAGGCTAGGGGAGGGGGGTCTTATTCGAATAAGAACAGTGAAAAGTTATAACGGTTAAACAATTGTCAACACAATAACGGAGGTGGTGGGCGTAGGGATTATATATAATAAGGGCACAAGAATTCAAGTTCATATAGGTTTATATGTCAGACAATCTGTAGCGACTAAGTCTTTTATCTAAAGTACCAGGAGGAAGCCTCAGTCTTATATATCTGTTATAAAATCATCCCCCTTTTATTTGGCCGTGGTCGTAAAGGTAATGTTGGACCCGCTGGCCGCTGCCGTCACGTGCACATCACGTGATGGCTTCCATATAGATGGACCTGCCCCTGAGAGGCGTCTACTGTCGGCCTTGCCTGGCAAACAAACCCGTACTCTGTACGATAACCTTAAGCGGAACGGGGCACGTATCCTAGCGCAGCTACGGACGGGCATGGCACGCGTAAATGGATACCTACACCAGATTGGAGCCGCGGAGACAGACACCTGTCAGTGCGGCCAAGCGAGAGAGACCATCAAGCACTTCCTCTTCGACTGAACCCAATGGGAGATATAGAGACAAATCGTTCGAGAACGAGCCAACGCGAAGATAGGGAACCTGTCCTTCTTCCTCGGGGGTAAGGAGGCTACCGACTAGGACAACTGGAGACTAGATATGAACGCCGTATGCGTAACAATTAAATTCGCCCTGGCGACGGGGAGACTAGACTACGAACCGGAGGCAAAATAAACGACACCACAAGGACACATAAGAAAGAAGTATATTAATAACATCACCAATAACCCCATATCGCACCGACATCTCCTCTCCTTCTTTTCTCGTGACAAGAGAATCAAATATGGTGGTTGTGTCTGTACAGCTGGGGACGTGTCACGTGACTACGTGATGTGTTCTTTGTGTTGTGTGTTGTGTTGTGTTTCGGGAGGCGTGTGCCCGGAGCCGTGCTCAGCGCCCGCTCTCAATAGTGGGAGATTTACGAAAAGTGGACGGGTAATAAACTCTTTCTTTATAGTTAAACTTGAGCGGGAAGGATATTGGAGATCCGGAGTTTAATATATTTTATAGCTTTACTGGGTTTATGGTCTAGACCATCGTTATCTAGATGGATTAATAATCGTAATACCTAAGGTGATTGAAAAGGTATGTAAAGTTATTACTTTAAATGAAACTTTTGGCTATAGTAGGGGGGGTATGTTAATACGCGAATTTCGATAGAAGGCTACGGTAGGTAATAGCGACTTGCGGCTGTATATGATTACTGCCTAATATTAATTGATGCCTTACCTAATCACCTGCGAACTCGCTATATAATAGCTAATACGGTAAGTAGAGAACTATTTTAGGGTTCTCCGCCGCGGTAGTTAAAAAGGATGTTTCGCTCCAACTATAGTAGACCTGCCGTACAAATTTTAATAATATGATAGCCCTAGCATATTCGAGAATGGAAAAGAGTCGTCCCACGAAAAGTCCCAAAACGGGTTACTCAAGTCAATATCCTCGATAGCGTCTGGGATGCCAGATGATGGCACTTGCAAAACATGCTCTAGAGATTGGGTGTCTGGTCTCTGACTCCTCCTGGCTTGAAAGAAGCCTTTGTCAGCAATTCTCTCCATGATTGATTAACAGTAGGTGGCCCGAAAGTAAGGGATCAGGTATCCCGAGATCAAACTTACTATGGCCTTGACGAAGTTTGGTCCGCTTTACCGAGGCTATAAATCTCTCAAGCTGTTCCCTTGCTACAGGTGCGCCTTCGTTTTGCCATTCATGCCGGCTCAGAATCCCGAGAGCCTTTTCTATTACATTCTCGTAAAAGTTATCTGGTCCCGGTCCGTTCTCAAAGGCGACATTTAGCTCCGGCACCAACGAGGCCGCGACGATAACGGTTGCTGCCGACAGCGTCACGTATACTGCGGGCGAGCTGAAGACCTGAAACGTAGACCGTAGGTTTGTATGCAAATTGTCTATGGCAGAAACAGCGGCTTCGACGGCCCTTTTTGACAATTCGGATCGCAGTGCCGTGTCCACCCACGAAGAGACCGCCGGGTCCGAATCCGATGGCATCACGGACTGGCGTGCAGCGAGCAACACGTTAGGTCGTAGAAGAATAAGCCGGAGATGGAGAATTCTGCATAACAATCAAACCTCGATTAGACTAGTTGCTCACGGCAGACCGCTAGATGAAATGATTCATACCTAGTAAAAATTGTCGCAGCCTGAAGGCGCAGCACTCGACCTCGCGACCCAAATGGACGCAGATCAGTGCCGATTTTCAAATACGGCGGCAGGTCACGTTCAATCTCATCGACTTCTTCGGTGAGTCGGAGAATCTGGCTCAGCGCAGGCGGGCGTAGGTTTTGTGTAAATGAACTGTGGTTCATTTTGCAGACCCTGTCAACCACTTGAAATACTTTGATGGATACAACGAAGGCGTCGAGAACGGAAGGAACCCGCGGTGGCTGAAAGCCTACACTATCTTCGAGGAGATAATCGTCATCGATCTTTTCAGGAAGAGCTAGGTCATCACAATCGTCGAGCATCGTCTTTCTTCCGTATATAATTGGGTAGAGCCTACGCTTTGACGTTAGCAGTGGAAAGATGCCTGTTATACGAGATCGACGCTAACCGCCACAAGAATACCCACCTTTCTAGGGTTAGACAGTGATACCAAACCCGTTTCTTCATCTCCGTGACCAGCTGATTGCTTGAGTTGGGCTCAACGGCCAAATGCAATCCCAGGCTGTGGCCTATCCGGATCGCAACGGCAAGTGTATTGCAGCAGCGATTGAAATATCTGGTACAGCCCAGGTAGATGGTTGTGAGCAAGAAACATTGAACGACCTCTATGCTGGCAAAATCCAGAGCATCCAGGGGCAAAAGGGCTCGAGTTCGGCGATAGAATACATCGGCCGTTCGCCGCTGAAGCTGGTGTTCAACGAGTGAATTGTTCAAGCAACCCAATGCAAGCACGACGTTGAGGGTCGCATAAAAGGTCACCTTGGAAGCGAGGCTCTCAAAATGGGCCTGGCCTTGGGCCTGCCAAACGAGTTCATAGCGTTTGCGGAAAGTTGGCATATGCAGCAAGGGGAAAACAGGGTAGACGTATCGCTCATAGCACAAGACCAGATCATCTGCAGTAGGTCTATCAGGGACCACCATGGCACAAGTGTCTGTCTCGATGGGCCAGTTATTAGCTGCCTCGCCCTGCAGAATCGTCCGTCCTTGTGCGGGTGGATCATCATTCGCTGTCTGAACAATGTCGTGGACGAATCGCGTCGTGAGAAGGTCCACAATCGGACGCTCGTTCGCTAGATCGAAGCCCGCAGCGCCCGCAGTTCCCTCAATACTAGGATTGGAAGACCCCTGAGCGCCGAGAGGGATTCTTAGCGGAAGACTAGATGGCTGTTCTACGGGAGTGGCTGTTGAAATAATCAGTGAGTGGAGAAGAAGGAGGAGGAGGGTCCACTAGTCTGTGTGGTCAAAGAATCATCACACGCGATACACACCGTCGAGAGAAGTCGACATCGCGATATGACCAGGACCGCTGACGTGTGCTGCTGGCCTTGTTGAGGTCGCTGTCGCAGTCACGGTTGCTGCCTGCTTTTCTAGTCGACGCAGACGCGTCTCAATGTCCGACAACATGCCGGCAGCTACAGGGACCGTGGCATTGTTGTATTCGCAGACGACGCCTCGAGTCGCGCACGGAGAGCACTGAGGACGACTCCCATCACAGCGCGTCTTCCTGGCCCTGCACACTTTGCAAGACTCGGTCACCTTGCGACGCTTATTGGGCGGCTGCGGCGAACTGGAAGCTTGGTGGCCGGGGTCCATTTCAAGTGCGGATGCGGATGACAGTGAATCATCTACTCTGTCGGGCTTGTCCTGTCCTACACATTCGAGGCATCTTACGCGGGAAGACCGGAGTTAACGTCAGTACGGCCGAAATGCGGGCTCCCAGGTCGTCTAGGATCCGGATTATATCTTTTCCGGTTGTGTGTCCGGAAAATCACGCGCATTGTCGATGTTTTATTGTTAGTCAAATACAAGAGCATACGTAAATGAACGTGATTGACCTTGCAAATACCAAGCTGTGTTTCCCTTCCAGAGTCGCGTAGGTCACTCGACAAGAAAAGTCGACAATCGTGTCGACAGTTCCTATGTACGCAGTGTCTAAGCAACGGCTTATTATTCGGTGCAATGACGCTATGCCCCGAAATGTGCGCTGCGCCGAAAGTGCAGCGAGCACGCTCGGAGCGTTCCGCGATAGCGGGGAGATTTCGGGATACTCCCCGACATCGAATTGTTTCGCGATGCCGGCGTCATTCCGGCAGCTTCAAGGCAATGTGTATTAGCAACAAGTGCGACGCAACATACGAACTTGAGTTTGTGTAGTGGCTGCGAAAACTATATATACTTCGAATGCTCCCTCGATTCAGGCCACACCTAATCCCAGGCTTTAGAAGACTAAATCACTACTACACACACAAATCACACAAAATCAAACCCACAAAACACGCCAACTCCATTACCGTCTTGACCCAAACAGCAAAATCATAACAGGATAATAAGCTTCGTCCTAAAAATCTCGTAATAACTAACATAGTATTACGATTGCCACACACGCAGTGTAGACCCGATACATAAAAACACACAAGATGTCGGCCATTCCGAAAATTGATGTCCACCACCACATCATCCCCCCACAAATTGCTGGTATGTACCGAACCTCTTCTCCGGACTCCAAAGCGTTAACACATGGTAACCCCTCAACCCAGGCAATGGATTCGGCATGGTAGGCATGGAGGCGCCATCGTGGAATGTCGACGACGACAGGGCCTTCAGCAAGCAAATCGGGGTCAAAACGGCCATCTTCTCCGTCAGTACCCCCGGTGTTGCCCACATCTCGGATCCCGAGGAAAGCGCCAAAGTGGCACGCGAGATGAACGAGTACTGCGCAACTCTCCGAGACCAAAATCCATCCTACTACGGCTTCTTTGCTACGGTCCCCTCACTGGAGCACAGCGAGCTCGTCCTCCGGGAGCTTCGCTACGCCTTCGATACTCTGCATGCCGACGGGGTGACTCTCTTCACTCGCTACGGGTCTGGCGATGGATACTTAGGCAACACCGCCTATGTTCCTGTGTGGGAGGAGCTTAATGCTCGCAAGGCCGTTGTCTTTGTCCACCCATGCAACAACAAGAACGCGACTCTCTTCAATGACAAGCTGCCCATGCCGACGTTTGACTGGCCCCACGAGACAGGCCGCACAGCCATGGACCTCATTACCCATAGGCGTCTGCAGCAGTTCCCAGACACCAAAATTATCCTGTCACACGCGGGTGGCACGCTGCCGCTGCTGGCACGTCGGTCGACCTTGATCGCAGCGCCCGAGTTTGGCGCAGCTATGAGTGCCGAGGACATTCTAGAACAGGCCAAATGCTTCTACTTTGATACGGCACTGGCCGGAGGTCCCGAGATTCTCCCACTCATCTTGAGATTTGCCAAGAAGGGACATGTGCTCTTTGGCAGTGATTACCCTCATGCTCCTCCTGCTGTCAGCGGGGGCTATACCAAATTTTTCGACGACTACGAGGTGGATGAGGAGACAAGAAGGGATATGTGCTACGGAGCCGCGGAAAAACTGTTTCCGAGGCTGAAGGGCTTGTATGAGGCTTGAGACTATACATAAAATAAGGCCGTATAGCTCCGGTCCACTACCTTTTTTAACTATATTATAATATATATCGGGAGGCGTATACCCGGAGCCATACTCTACGCCCGCCATCACTATATCCACCACGCCAAGTTAAATAAGTACCCTTATAAACAAGCTAATACTATCCAAAGCTGTCCTCGCCGTCGTCGAAGCGCATACCAACGGCCTTCAACAAAGACCAAACTATACGCACTACCTACAAGAGAGGTTATAAAGGGTGATCTCGCACTCTTTCTCGTCTCCCTACGCCGGGCAAACTATCTTTCTCCGCCGAGCGAAGTTATAAATCGCTCCATCGCTTCGCCGTAGTAATATCCAGGCCCACCGCTATAGTTATTTTATTACTTCCCGTCGATATCCGTATTTATAACGGTACATATACTTACTATAGCGCAGACGGTGCAGAGGCGTACACAAGCATACTTAACGCCTATGCCAGGCTGTGTAGCGCCGGTGCTTGACCCCTAAAGACGGGTCGCGATTTACAGGGAAGGTAATAAGGTTTTTCGGGGTGTATAATACCTTTTTAAAATAAAGTCGAGTTTACTTTACTTCTAATATGTTAGTAGTACCCTAGTAATATAGCCTATCAATGAGGCCCGTGAGGGCCATATCCGTAATAAAAAGGTCTACCAATTAAAGTTTCTTTTATTTTATTCTTTTTTTAAAAAATAAATAAAGTTATCTTCCCTTGATAATAAAATTTTACAAATTAAGTTTTACATGCATTAGAATGGAAGGCCATACTTTTCACATCCGGATGACGGCAGCCGAATACAGAAAATTTCCCCGGAAATACCTGGAGCGGTTCGAGGCAAGGGACGGCGATTTAAAGGTGGAGCTCAAATACACCAGAGACTATCTGCGTTGCTTTGAAGCTCGGGCGTTATACATGGGGGTATTCGTCAGCCAGACATCTTCCATAGACTACCGCCTTCGAAATCATACGTCCTTGATAAATATACACATTCGGATTCTAGATATCATCCGGAAGAATGCGTTCCTCGGTGAGCTTCTAGCTATTTTACAGCCTGGAGAGCGATGCTGGTTCGTTGTTCCTCGTCGGTCGTACTAATACCAACTAGCCAGTATATCGGAAGCCTCAAATAGCACAGGCCCGCAAGAGACCACGAGAGAAAAAACACAAGATACAAACTACGGCTTCTCAGTTGTTGCTAAGCCTTTAACCACCTTTGCCGACAAGTTCTCGAGGATCGAAGATGCCATTGTTCGCCTCAAGAAGCTCGGTATAACAATTCGATCAGCGTCTCGTATAACAACCACGGGACGGGCTCGGCGTTTTGCGGAGCAGAGGGCAGATCTTGTCCAACTGAGCCGTTTTGAAGATTTGGCGTATTGTACAGTGGACTGTCTTTATCCCAGAGCACCAGAAACCTTGCTTCGCCGCCTTGTCGATTCCATGACCGATCGATATGTAAAGCTGAAATATGAAGCTGTCCGTGCGGAATATCTTGTATATTCTACGACTTTAATTACCGGCGCGACCGAGAAAGGCGGGAAAGGCCGTCAGGATCCACCAGACACTGTTGAAAGCGCCGGGGCCGATGCAATAGACCATGGACGAGATGATTCGGGCTGACTAAATACCAATCCGTCGTCTGTGCCGCTCCCCTCCGGACACTCAGAGTCGGTAGTAACGATATAACCGCCGCCACCTAGTTGCATTCTGGGCAGCGCTTAATAATAAGGACCTCCCATTCAACTTTGACTTCGACGTAGAGTTGAGTGGTGACTGAATATCGAATGGAGATACGGGCGAGTACGATTGGATAACATTGCTTCCGCCGACGAAATTAATACCTGGGGTAGTCGGTTTATGATAGTTCATTTGACAAACTTTTTATAACTATAATTCGCCTACGTACCGTTTAATTATTAAAAACAAACAACGTAAATATTTCACAAATGACGCTGACCGTCCTCGCTGATTCCAATACCCGAATCCAATTTTCATTTCTTTGCTTTGATGACCTTCAGTGAAGCTCTGATATCATTGGACTGGGAAGCACCGTTCTGCAATTTTGGTGTAGAACATAAAGGTTACAAGTCGGGTGGTAGGTGTCCGTGATGAGAGCATGGAAAATGGGTTGACCATTTTTGACTAGACAATAGATCCTTGTAGTAATGTACGAGACGTCTAGCATGTGAACAAAGCAGGGAAAAGGTACTACCTCTCCATTATTGAACTGTCCGTCCGGCGTGTAAGAGGAACACTCTACGAATCCAGCGCATGGAACGTGAGTTTGTAGTATATACCTTCCGGCCGCGATGTCATCAGCTGGTCGGCCATATCCATCGAGAATTGTATGTCGTCTGCTATAGTTGTGCGGTACGTGGAATATACGCTATACAGCAAGGCACGCATCTCCGCCATGGCCAGGCTGATTTCACGACTTATCAGCACGTGTACGTATATGGAGAAAGAGAAAAGAGAGAGAGGGAGGCGGGAGAGCTCACTTCTTGCCGATGTACAATGTTACTGGGCCGGTAGTGTTCGCTTTTACGAAATTTACGGTATTATCTCGATCAAAATCCGATCAGGCTCACCCACCGAGCTCGGTCAAAAATCCGATCAGGCTCGCCCCACCGAGCTAGCTCTAAATCAGGCCTACCCACCGAGCTCGATTAAAATCCGATCAGGCTCGTCCACCGAGTTGGGTTTAAATCCTACTTATTTTAGCTCGATTAAAATCCGATCAGGATCGCCCACCGACCTCGATTAAAATCCGACTAAGCTCCCCCTACCGAGCTCGATTAAAATCCGATTAGGCTCGCCCACTAAGCTGGATCTAAATCCGATTACGCGATGAAGACCGGCTCGTAAATAACACTAAATGAAATCGTAACTTGGACCGTACGAGCCTACTCCGACGGTTAACGAAGAAAAATGGCGAGCGTACGAGCGTACCTATTTTTTAGCCGCTTTACGAGAGCGAGACTCGATCGTTACCTCGGCCTTCTCCTACTACGCTAATATCGTACCTGTCTTCTAGCCGTTTTAGGCGTATAGAGAGGCGCCGTGCTTGACTAGCGAGGCGGCGTTGGATTGGATGTTATCAAGTCGTTAGTACGTCGAGAGTGGGCGAGATGGCGTTTGGAACGACGGGCGGAGGAAACGAATAAGATAAGAAAGGAGAAGAGGAAGAAGGATAAACGAAGGGTAGACGAAGAGAGAATAAAAGGAGAACGAGAGAGGGTACGCCTAAGGACGCGTTGGCCAACTAGCGTACGGACGTAGGGGAAAACTAGGCCGAAAAGGGGAGATTCGATTTAAAAATAATAATAAAAGAACCCTACTACGTATTAGATACACCCTATATTTTACCCTATTCGTAGCAGCGTAGGGGGCGTAGGGGTTATCGAGAAGGTAGAAAGAAAAGAAAATAACGGTTTCGCTTTTTTCTTTTTCACTTCTTTATTTTTTATCCTTTTTATCATTTACGTTCCTCTCGTCCTTACTTTTTTCTCTCTTTTTCTATAGTCGTACCGTAGAAATCGGACGCGTAGTCGTTATAATTCGATTCCTTATTATTTTTATCGTTTTTTCGAAATAAACAAATTTTCACATTATATTTTCTTTCTTATTTGAAAAGAGGAGAAGAAAAAGAAAAAGAAAAAAAACTTTACTCTATTTTCTCTACTCTCTTTTCTCTTCCGTTTCTATATCTAAGGTTTATACGTCCTTTGTTATATACTCGCCGTTTTATATTTATTTCTACCCTTACACGCCGAATCAAGTCTTTTATAAAAAGGAAAAGTTTAAGTAAAAAAAATATAAGGTACCTTATAAGCCATGGCGTCTAAACTCCGTATCGGTAGACGGCGTAGCCTATGTTCTTTTCTTCTTCTCCGTCTCTCAAGGAAAAGAGTAAAACGTAAATAATATATATTCTCTTCTATTTATTTACGGTATCTAGGCTCCATTACGAGCCGCGCCGTGCCGCCGCGACGATTAGCGGGGCTACGTCTCGATCGTCCTCGCGACCCTTCTCGTTCTACCCCTACTTACTAGTCCTCGTTATCGTTACCCGCGCCACCCGCGCCGTCCTCGCCGTCCTCGCCGTCCTCGCTATCGCCGCCTTCGCCGTCCTCGTATTCGCCACCGTCGTCGTCGCTACTGTCGCCGTCTACCAGTTCTTACACCGTGCCCCGCGGGGGATACGGGGTCGCGGCTACGGCGAGTAGGTCGTAGATTAGCGTACGTTATAATAGGCGCTTCTCGCCGTCCACGGCCATTTAAATCCCCGGTATAGACCGGTCGGTAAGGGCCTGGGTCGGGGTCGCTTGCGCCGGGCGCGCTAGTACGGTCTATACGACGTACGTATCGTAGGCGCGGTAAATATCGAGTAGGAGGGGTAGCTCGTTGACGAGCGCGGCGATTACGGCGCGGAACTTAGTCTCTTTCGTCGTAACGGCGTTATCGTCGTTCCGTAGGCGCGTATACGACGTATATACGTTTTTCGAGACGAGGGCCAGTACGCCGGGCCCGAGGGCCTCCTCTAAGATGGCCAGCGGGCGTTAAGCGTAGATCTTCCTAGCGAGCGTGTTGGGCTCCGTGCCGATCGTCTTGGCTAGGTACTTGATGACGCGGGAGGCGAGGACGACGCCCTTACGGCGCGCGATGCCCTGGCGGTCGAGAAAGGCCGCGACGTCGCCGTCGGACCGATCCGGCTACGACTAACGGTCCCACTCTCGGACGAGCTCGACCTTCGCGTATAGTATATAGATGTCCTCGGCCTCGGTGCGTTACGGCGCGTTATACGATACGACGCGGCCGAGCCGCGACGTAAAGGCGGCTAGCTTCGTCGATCTAGGGCGGCTGGTGTCGCCCGCCGCCGTTGGGGTAGCGTCGGCCAGGCTTTATAGCGAGCGGCCTAGGGCGCGGTCGGCCTCGTGGCCGTATAGCTCGAGTAGCGCGCCGACTAGGCGCTTTTGGCCGCGGCCGCTAAATACGTCACCGAGTAGTACGGTGCCGATGGTATAGAGGTCGTGGGCGGAGACGGTGTCTAGAAGGGGCTCTTCTTATAGACGTAACGCGGCGCGTAGCCGTTAAAGGGCGTCGTCGTAGAGGGGGGCGGCCGTTTTACCGTGGTCTATATGGATTTTCTTACGTAGCGCCTAGACGAGGTTAGTTAGTCGTTCGGGCGGCGGGTCGCGCCCGATCTAAATATGGACCGAGGAAGGGGAGGTATTGTCGTTATCGTTATCGTCGTCGTCGTCCTCGTCGTCCTCGTCGTCGTCGTCGGTCGTCGTACGGCGGTTAAACGCCGGCGGCCTATTAAGGTATTAAATTAATAAAGATGGATAAGAAACGAAGGATACGTAGGCTATAAGAATATAGTACTAGCGTAGCGACGGTTATTAAAATAGCTAGGTTAGTTAGAGTAGGAGCGAGTCTAGTCGAGACGGCCGCGCCGCGTCGTTTTCGTCCGCCGCGCCGCGGGCCGTCGTCTATAAAGCCGCCCGAAACGCCTTACCTATAATATCGGTTACGGTCGTTACCGATAACTCGTCCTTTTATAGCTTCTTTAACTATAGTTTAAAAAAGGTACCGTAATACTCTTTATACGTGGCCGATAAGGGCCCGTCGCCGGGGGTACGCGGGCGCGACGGGGGGAGAGGTTAGCGGGGGCGCTTTAGCCGGTCGGCGTAGTGACTCGGTGGTGGCCTCGATAAGGGCGGGCTCGTACGCCGGCCGCCGTCGTCTACGCCGTAAAGGGCGCGTTAGCGGTGGTGTTATTGGCTAGCCCGTGGTTGTTTTGTCGGCGGCGGCGGCCGGGACTCGGCTGGCCGGGCGCGTTTATTACTGAGTATCGTCGTTGTCGCGCGTTTTTACTTTTAATAAAAGAAGAGGAATACGGTATATACGGGCGTTCGTTACCCCTTTTATTTATCCTTTTTCGGATATATTTATTATATAAAATAAGAAAAAGAAAATATATCGACCTTGGCGATTTACCCTTTTTTCCCGTCCTTTTTTAGATATTTTTAAATTATAATACGAAAAAGAAAGAAAATAAAGGGATCCGAAGTATAATCCGATCGAGATCCTTTTCTTTCGGGCTTCTTTTAAAAAAAGTAGAAGAAAAAGAACGAAGATAAAAAAGGAAAATAAGTTTACCTTCGTTATTAAGGTCGTATTTACCTTTCCCTTTTTTTTTATTTATTAAATAAAGTTTCGCTAGGATAATAAGACGTTTTCCATTATAGCGCCTATAATATAGACGGTCCGAACGAAGAAACTAATTAACGCGACGAACTCCCGCGTCTAAAAAGCCTAGTCTAAACGCGCCTTGTCCTTTCGGTCGCGCTTACCCTCGACGTCGTCTGTTTATCTCTCGTCGGTGCCCGACCTTGCCCGTTTTCTTCCTCCGTCCTTTACGCCGTCCCGGGTACGGCCGCCCGTGGCGAGGGAGCCTTGTCTGTTTCTTCCTTTTTTATCTTTCTTATTTTTTCTTGTTTTTTCTTTCGTCGTCTTTTCTCCTCCTCTCGGTTCTTTAGTTAATAGATCGTAGGCCACTTCTCGCCTCCGTCGTCGTCTAGCTTCTCGTCTCCGTCGTCGTCTCGGCCGCCTACGCCACCGTTTACGGTGCCGTCGACGTTCCCTAACTTAAGTTAACCACGCTACGACAGCGAGTATCACGCCACCTAGAGTGAGGCTACGTTACGGTGCCGGACGAGCCTCGTCGACGAGGATAATCCCGACCTTCTCCTCGACGATAACGACGGTGTACCGTACCCCGACCTTACCGTTAACGCCTCCCTCGACGCCGACGCCTCCCCCGACGACGACGCCTCCCTTGACGACGACGCCTCCCTTAACGACGACGCCTCCCTTAACGACGACGCCTCCCTCGACGTCTTTCTCGATAAAGATACCTAGCCGCCGTCGTTAGCCCTACCGCCCTACCGCGAAGACGTCTACGCGTGGCTCGAAGAGGATGGGCTTCGGCCCGAGCAGGCCCTCGCGCGGCGGATTACGTACGTCTTCTATACCGGCCTCGTAGCGTGCGCGGCGGGCGACTACGCCCGTTAATAGGCCGTCTACGAGGCCTACTACGCCGACTACGGCGGGTTAGCCTAGACGTAGGGGACGCTAGTAGTTAGGTATACGGTCCCCTCGACCAGCGAGTTACCATAGTAGATAAACTAGCTCGGCTTATAATACCCTATACGGCCGCTGGGCGTTACGGCGCGGCGGTTTACGCGTAAAGACCTACCGTCGGCGGTACGGCTCGAGGCGGCGTATAGCGGTTAACCTAACGCCGAACGCTACGTAGCTACCGAGGTGTACCTATACGAAGATAACCGCCCTATATAGATTTTAGCGGCGGCCGTCTATAACGTCGATAGCTTCTTATATATTACGCGCGACCCGACGGACTTCTAGGGGCCGCTTGATATTTGCCTCGCGCCGTAGCCGGCCTCCCTCTTAAGTAAGTCGGTCTACGTGAAGATACCGGTGTAGGTCGATAGGCGCACCGTATAAGCGCCCCTACACCGCGTTCCGTATATAGTCTTTACGCGGCGGGGGCGCGATATCGTCCACTTATTCTTCCCGCGCCTGTACCGGCCGACGCGGGCTATAGCGGCTGTATATTTGACTAATACGTAATACTAGTAGTTTTTCGACGGTCTCGTACGGCCTAGCTTCGCCGCCATCGGGTAGGCCTTTACCCACTACGTACCTAGTAGCTTTTCGTCGGTCTAGGTATCCGCGCGGGCCGCGACCGAGGCGACGGGCTCGGTAGCCGGCCGCGGGAGTAGCGTAGAGGTCTCGTTTTATACGGTTAACCTACGCTAGCTATAGGACGTTATACGTACGGCGCTTGACCGGGCGGACGCGACCGAGACGTTCGGCGGCGACCGCGCGTTGCGGTAGTTTGGCGACCCGGTATTTGTATACGGTGCGAAGAATACGAAGCTATAGTACTAGGCCGCGTAACCACGTACGGCGTCTACGGTGGGCGTTGTAATCTATGAGTTTACGAAGACGGCCGTCGTGGCGCCGTACTATGGCGAGGCCCCGACGGAGGCGAGCCGATAGCCCTAGGACGGCCGCTCGTAGCTGATCGACGTCGCGGCCGAGTTTATACCCGCGTAGGACGGGTATACGGCACTCGTACGGCGGTACTACCAATATAATACGTTTTTATTTCTAGAAGGGTCGACTAGCCTCGCCTTGTTTAGCGAAGACCGAGCTATACGCGAAGTAGGGTACGAGGTAGGGCACGAGCGATGTAAGGACGGCGACGGCGACGGCGAGGATAACGATAAAGGCGACGATGGCGACGACGAGGCGGTAAAGGTAGTATATATAAAGCCTAGACTCTCGACCCGGTGGACGCCGTTACGGATTCTACGGACGACGACGACCGAGTACCCTATATACTTATTACGGGACAGCGTCTCGTTTATATATAAGCCGCGGAAGACGAGCCGGCTACGGAAGAACGGCGTCGTATACGTCTAGTCGTATACGGTCGAAGAGGGCTTGTATAACGTTAACGGCGTCTAGGCGTTCTCCCATAATAACCTATATAACCTCGGGTATAGCCACGAGGTGTAGGCGAGCCTGGCGTTACGCGGCGGCGTGGCGGCCGACCGTACCGCGGCCGAGCGGGTACTATACTCCTTATGTCGACGTATGGTGGTTAACTTCGCCGAGACGGCTCGTGGGTACGGTTGGCGCTTCGAGATCCGTATAACGACCGAGCTCGCCCGGCTTATGTAAGAGGCCGAGGCGTCGTGGGCGGCCCTCTAGTCCGGCTCTTCGGCTACGCCGCCCGCCGTATTATACGTAGCCGCCGCCTATTTTATACGGGCTGACCGCTACGGCTTCTTCCTGATCGAGGCGCGCGTATTTAATACGTTTGTGTAGTAAAACCTAGATAAGTACGTCCGCCTTCTCGACTATATCGTAGCGCTGTATAAGAACGATATCGATACGCCCTAGTCGGCCGCGGCGTTATATACGGTCACGGTCGTCGCGTTGTAATAGTTTATCTCGTACCGGCGGGATATTATACGGTATACGTTGACCGTATCGCCGGATACGCCGCGCGGGCGGCGGGCTAGGCTCGGCGTGGCCGAGGCGATGGCGGTGCGGGGCTTCGGCTTCGTCCCGGCGCGCGGCGTCGACTAGGAGACGCTATAGATCCGCGACTAGCTCGTCGACCGGTTATAGATCCCCCAGCTTACCGTACGGACGCGGTGGTAGACGGACGGGGCTATACGCCAAACGTATAACCTATTCGACTAGGTTATCTAGGTGGCCGCCGACCCCCGTATACCTACCGCGGCCGCGGGCGACGCCGTACTATTAGCGTTAGCGTAGCTCGTTTTAAACGAGTATAAGCGTAGCGTATACTTTACTATGGCGCGGTAGGAGCCGTCCGACGACGACTTGGCTAGCGTCGTCTTTACCTACGCCGGCCTCGCCGCCCTCACTAAGGCGAAGAACGACCGGTCGATCGCTACGCCGTAGAACGGGAAGTACCGCTTCCGAAGTACGGCGGACTATTTCTAGTAGGCCTTTATAACCGAGTATTTCCCCGGTAAGCGGCGCCGTATCTAGGCGCTCTAATATTACGTTATAGCGCGGAAAGTCGTTTATGCGCTCGACTATAGCGCCTACGCCGGCCACGTTTCGTCGACGCGTTTTCTTATACTTTTGTACTACCGCTTTTGTTAAGGTTAGTGTTAGGTTAGTGTTAGGTTAGTGTTAGTGTTAGTGTTAGTGTTAGTGTTAGTGTTAGTGTTAGTGTTAGTGTTAGTGTT
>WNYF01000201.1:0-26587 GCA_021396225.1 Sporothrix inflata
AACTACGCTTAATAAACAGTACTATTTTAATCGTCGTAAAACGACGAATTTAATAGTAGTGATTATATAAGCTTACAGGAAGAACTAATAACTAGGTAAAAAATATGAAATCTTAACAAAACAGGCATAGAATAACTAAGCAAGACAAACTTCATACAGAAATGAAGTTTAGATATAAAGCGGTATAAAGTTTAGCTAAACTTCATACAGGAATGAAGTTCACAAATAAAGCCATATGAAGTTCACTATATATATAAGACTAAGGCTTCCTCCTCACTAATTAGATAGAAGACTCAGTCGCTACCGATTATCTAAAATACCAACCTATATAAACTAGTATTCCTGTACCCTCATTGCATACAATCACCACACCCTATCACCCTTACTCGCGTGTTGACTTGTTCAGCCGTTACACCTTCTCATTGTTCTTATCAGAACAAGACCCCTCCCTAGCCTGATCACCTAGCAGAGACTCTCTCCCCTGGGAAGTGCCTTTGTAACATTTTGCCAGTAACGTCATCCGCGATACGTGGCATAACCTGATTATTAATGCCCGTTTCTCGAATGTTAAGGATGGTCAATACGTGGTGTGGTTCGATAACAGCCTCGTGTATAACGTGACTAGCATCGACTTTAGATTTAACGACTCGTGGATGACTAATGGGTTAATGGTGACAGGCGGCGTATATTTCAAAAACGGGCAGTATAACTATGGTAAGTGCTCTTAAGGAGCTTAGTTCATGTGAGCTTTTACATTTCGCTAACCATTGCCAGATCCTACAACCTACACCAACGAGATCCGCACGCTTTATTTTGATAATGTGTCATGGTACAATGTGGATAGCGTCGCAAAGGATGGCTTCGATACAGTTAACCCAGCTCAGCTTGCTTAACGGAGAAGCTGGAACACGGGCAACAGGACTGTATTGAGAGATGGGACGGGGGAGGGGAGACGTCAAACTTATTAGGATGCCTGACATTTTAACCGTTATATTCAAGGGCTGGGAGAGTTTTCTTATCCTCCTTAAGAGAGTTTTTCCAAAGGTTTTTACTGAAAGAGAGGCGTTGTATACGCTCGAACACAGGGCGATTCAAAAGTGGTCGCATCGTCGGCTTCGGTGGGGGGGGCCAATGGGGACGAGGGAAGCAGGAGGCAGGACTTTTCGAAGGAGTATCGACTGCGCCGTCAGAGGAGGGTTTTCTTGCGCTTTTTTCTGCCATGGCTGGCTTGCAGGAAGGCGCCGTACATATGAAAATGGCGATGTTTTTTGGTTTGTTTGTTTTTTAATTTATTCAAAGGCGTGTGCGCGCCCACCAGTACAAATGGTATTTATTGCCCCACTTTTTTGTACACAAATGTCGATGGGAGGACCATAATAAAGGTCCTATTTTCGACACCTAGGAGATTCTTGTTTATGGCGACGCTGGAAGCGCACGGTCCTCATGTATCAAAAGGCCACCGGATAGTGACCTACCACCCGTTTCCGGTCCATAAGCGTGGTTTCTTGAGCCATTCATTCCTGACGAAAATTAAAAAGACGAATATTCACACATTACCGTTTAGGAATCAAGGAACTGGCTGTGTTGAACGCCCCATTTTCGAAGTCTGGTGCACAGTTATTGAGGAATAACGGGGTATTTTAACTGACCGCCTTGAGATACACCGAAATGCTTAAACACCGAGAGGTTGAAAGAGGAAAGGTCAAGCTAATAACGTGATGCCTCGTCATAGAAAGCTTTTCCCTCAACACAAGTTGATTAGCCTCTCAACTCCGCACCCCAGAACTGACCACTTTGCATCTCCATTATTGATAATCACTTGTCATGGTAGAAACGTGCGCTGCCCGTAATTCGCCCGAGATGCTCACCAACGAAGTAAGATACTCTCATACTTAGTATCAAGATCTTTCATCTGCCGTGGATGGGGAAATCTGATAAAGTAGAAAAAGGAAAATGCGGGGGCGGAGAATGCCGCGGTGAGACCCATTGTGGAGAGGTCCCCGCAATCCTAGACCCTCCTGACATGAGCCCATGTAAGGCTACGAACTGGGCCAGTACAACTTCACATTAGGAATTTTCGCACCAATTGGAAACGCCTGGCTGGAAAGGAAGAACAGAAAGAGAAGCAACTGAGCAGAGCAGTGAGCCGCCGAAACCCTGGTTCGCTGCATTGCCAAACGAGACAAACGCCACTTCGTCGTTATGTTATGGCGACGAAGCCGAGGCATGGAGGGGACAGTTTGACTCTACGAAGTACTTTGTACTTGCATATATAAGGTGTGGCACAACTACGTTCCATAAAGTATGTATATTCGGGTTATAAGTCAGCTGCCCGAATTGTCTATTCAGTAGCTCTTCCTTATCCGTCTCCTGCTTCTACGTTTTTTTTGGTTCATCTTTTTTTCGTTATTCAATAATGAGCAATTTTCAAACACTTGCCGTCGCAACGGCGGTGCTTTTCCAAGCATCACTTTCTACCGCAGTGACTTACGCTGTGCCAAAGACAGTCGGCACCGGTGGACTGACGTATGCACAAGTCAATGGAGCACCGGTTGGCATATCGTTTGAGTTTTTCGCGTTCCCAAAATACTTCAACTCCGTGCCTGCAACGAGCCAATGCCTTTCGAATTGGCACAGCATCAGCGGCATCTGGCCTCCAATTCGCATTGGTGGAACAACCCAGGATCGTGCAACGTACAACGCCTCGAGCCCAGATTACGTTGACTACACTGTCACAAGCAGCACGGATGCCCCCACGGCGCTGACTTTCGGGCCGAGCTTCATGTCCCTGGCCGGCGGTTACAGTGGATCTGTTGTCTTGGGCTTGAACCGCGGCTATGACAACCTCACAAATACCATTGCGGCGGCGCAGACGGCTGTCGACAAAATGGGTAACCTCCTTGCTATCGAGCTAGGCAACGAACCAGAATGTACGTGATTGCGTTGACACTGCAAGGATATCCGAGACAACTCCGATCATCAAGCGGCTGCTAACTGGCATGCGAATAACATAGACTTCGCCTCTGCCGGACAGGCGATTACTTCTGGCATTAGCTGGACGCCTGCAGCGGACGCCGCTTCACAGGACAACTGGGACATCTCTGTCGGTAGTGCGATCGACAAGAAGGCCGTCATTCAAGCGGGCGTGTGGCTCAGCTCCCCAAGTACATGGGGCAACGCCGAACTCATTGCGACGGAGAATACTACGGCCCAACAGTTTGTCGGAACATACTGCCACCACAACTACCCCGGCGGCTCAGTGCAGTCCCTCATGACCCACTCCACCGTTGCGAGTAACGTCAATGGCTACAAGAGTGATATTGCTGCCGCACTTGGCGTTAGTAAGCCGTATGTTTTTGGCGAAACAAACTCAGGTGCGTAAATATGAGCAGGAAAGACAACCTTGTGAAGTTCAAGCTAATCCTATTTAAACAGCCACGGGTGGCGGTGCATCCGGCGTCTCCCCTACATACGGTGCTGCGCTGTGGACGATGGACTACTCGCTGCGCGCCGTGACGAACAACGTGTCACGACTGTACTTCCACCATGGCACCGTCGGAAACTGCCAGTATTGTTTCTGGGGTGTCTACGACATGGGTGCCCCGTACTACGGTGCTACCGCAGCGACGGCCACTCTTGCCGGCGCCAGTCACATTGCACCGCTCGACGATGGCTCAACCAACTATGCCGGCTATGCGACGTACGATTCTTCGGGTAAAGCGCTACGTGTCCTTCTCTACAATTCGGACTACTTCAATGGTACCGGGACGCGCTCGACCCAGACGTTCACGTTAACTGGCTTGGCCGCAACCAGCGTCCAAGCCAAGCGTCTTACGGCGGCTAACGCGCTCTCACGCGTTGACCAGGGCAGCCCACCAACGTGGGGTGGCCAGACATATACGAATGGTGATTGCGTCGTCAGTGGTACCGAGATGTTTGAGACAACCACTGTAACTTCCGGCGCAGCCACGTTTACTTTACAAGCCTCCGAAGCTCTTTTAGTGAACTTGCAATAGTTTATGACGTTATACGAATTAGACTACAGGGAAGGCATAGCCTCTTTAAATTGAATAGGTAAAGAGAGGCTGAGGTTCATGGAACGTATGCGGCCCTTCGTTTTTTAGCGATTCTCCACTATCACGTTCTCTTTAGAAGTGAGCCCCTCACCTCACGCCTGCTACAGGCCATTTCACATCGTTTGTATGGGACGTTTTGGTGGCCAAAGGAACGGTATAGACTCGAGGCCCAAGAATTGTTTATTAAAATAAAAGTTTACCCTCGAAAAACTCACTTTCCGTCCTAGACTTCTACATTGTTCTTAACTATTTTACTTAACTGGCTATCAACAGCACACCTAATTGTCGTCGTCGTAGATATAATGTGCCGTGATATGAGTCTCGTCTTTTCGCATGTAGTTAACCGTGATATGCTCCTTCTCCTCTCCTCCCTTAAAATGAAACGTAGATCTAGGGCGCCGAAATTAGAACGGAACGAAATAAAACCATGTCTAATAAATGTACACGTACCTGATAACGGTTTTCTTTACCTTGCGTCGGTGGAGCTGCTCTTTTGTAAAGTGGGTAGTGGCGGCTTTTTCCACCTCCTAGCGACGTCTGTCGTCTATTTAGTAAATGCTGCGTGCTCTTTTAATGCTACGGGCTCCGACTCTTTTGTGTTAGATCTTTTTAGTTTTTAACTCCTTGGTCTGTAACTCCTTAGTCTTTACCTCCTTGGTCTTCGATGACTTGGCCGTTGTAGTCGAGTTCATAGTAAAAAGTTAGTACGAGGTAACGTAAGGGTAGGTGTTAAATATTTATAATATTATAGCGTGATATAAAAGAATTCGTCTATTAAACAGTCTATAAAGCACCGTAATTGTTTCGTAGGCATTAGGCCGGCTAGCTTTATTAGGCTACACCACCCGTTTATAGTTCTATACACGCAAATCAACCCCCGTTATTTAATATAAATGTAGGGAGTACTTTATAAATAGGGTCCTATTATATTACGGTGGTTACTCTGTGGCCTCGGCCAGTAAAACAGTTTCTATCCTTATATTCGTAAATTACGAGGCGCGGGCGGTAACGATCGAGCTTTTAGTAGGTAAAGCCGTATACCCATAAATACTATCACGCTCTAGTCGTTATATAGGACATATTATTAAGTTAGAGTGGGAAGTCCCGGCCGGACATCACACCCCTTTTCACTCTTGTTCTAGAAGGCTTCCGATCAAAAGTCCGTTACGTTGGCGTAGTGTGGATTATATTAGCCAAGAAGGCTTAGGGGTAGTAGGTGCCCCAGATTTTATGCTGCCACGTCCAAGCTACTGGTTCAAGGGATCTCGGCTAGAGAAGCAGAGTTAGGAGATAGAAAAAGAACAAGCAACAACTTCACGAAAAAGAAAGGGGAAGACGGCGACTTCTAGCGAGAAGCCGCAGAATACGGCTTCCCGGTCAGAAGTCCGAGACATTCCTTCGCAAGAGTGAACCCTGCCAATAAAAACGATTGGCGATGACACCTGACGACAGCCGACGCGCTTCGCCTGACTCTTGGGCTTTACCGTGTATGCCGTTGGGCAGTGTATCCCACCCTAATTCAATATGTAGCTCTTCACGGTCTAACAGCGGCTAGCTGGTGCCACTTAGTATGGATGTGCCTAAGGTAGAGCTAAGAGTGGAGAAGTCTAATAGACGAAAACGTTGGCTAACGATGTAGTGAAAAGGAGCGAGTACGAGTACGTTTTGTATGGAGGTTTTAGGAGAGAAATAAAGCTCATATCGTGGTGAGGAGGTGTAGGTGGTTTTGTCGCCGTGTATATGGTAGTCGAAATAAAGTCAAAGGCGTAAGTACTAGGGTAGGTAGCGTAGATTATTATAGTCTATACTTAGAGCCACCCTTACCTACATTCCACTCGACACTTTATGTGCGGTAGCACTGCCTATCTCTGCTCCTTTGCTACGGGACGGCCAATGACCGTCCCCAAGCATTTGCTTAAAGTCCCCGGGTCACCTCATTTCATTGCCCTCCGCGATGTCCGGTAGATGCAAGGTCTCTCTGCGAGGCTAGCTTGAAAAATAACATACTTTCGTAGCGCATGTGCTCTATTAACGTCGACCCTAGAAGTCGACATCGTATCTTACGTCAACCGGACCCGAGGTTCTACGATAGTTTGAATAAAAAATAACCTTCCGCACATTTCGGTTTGTTATATTCACATAATCAACTCTATTGGTCTCGGGGAATCATCTCCTAAATCAACCAAATGCGTTCCCCCCCCCCCCCCCGACGCACATCATCATTTTGGTTCTTTTCATGCGAGCCTTTTTTGGGGTTCAATAGTACCTGGTTGCTGGTCGAAATCCTCGCCCTTCGGCAGGCCGCGCTCTTTCCAATTGCCGAGGCGCAAGTTGGTGTTGTGCACCTGCTTGACCTCACCCTTGCGCAGAACGTCCAGTAGCTCTTCCTTTCGGCTACGGCTTCCCGGGACCTGGATAGGGACGTTTCCCTTGATCGTCACGCGCGCGCCGGAACGCAGCAGCGGCGCATAATCGTGAGTGGCACGGTGGACGGCCGTTCTAGAGTGTCCCCAGTTAGAAATGTATCTTGGTTGAATGCAAAAAAAAAAAAAATTCGAAATACTAACCGATTATCCCACAAGGCCACCGAGTTTTTCTCCCACCGCCACTTGACCTGGTGGTCTTGCGCGGTGTGGATGTGTGTGAAGAGTAGCTCGAGCAACTTGTCCGACTCGTACCGGTTCAACCCGTCGATGCGGGTTACGAAGCCCGAGTTAAGATTCAGGACCTTGTATCCCGTGACGGGATGCGTCGTCACCAGGGGATGCAGGGTCTCGGCAGGGCGATCTGGGGGGGACGCCCCCCAGAAATTTACCACCGACTCGTATACTAACTGTAGAGGCCTATTAGCACACCGGCCGCCAAGACTTTCCATTCCCGTGTGACCGTCGGTGATTCAACGTGAGCTTACCCCGCCTGAATGCCAAACCTTCAGACCGTCAACGAAATCCCGCAGCGGCTTGGACAGCGTCTCGTACGTCCCGTAGCTGGAGATCCTACCATACCAAGTCGATTAGCAATAGGATCTAACTAATGCTATGAAGATGTGCGCGGGACAAAACGTACCAGCTGGTATCACCGCCCGTGGGGGGCAGGTTAAACACGCGCAGCATTGCAAGTGATGGCGGATTGGCCTGGAAGGAGCTGTCCGAGTGGAAGTCGGCAAACGGCCATCGGAAGTGCACGTACGCCGCCCGGAAATTCTCTTCTTGCTCCTCGATGACGGTCGTGCGACCCTGGCTGGGCTTCTCGTCTTCGGGGTTGTACTCCTCGGGCACGCCGAAGTGGTTGAACAGCTCGCGCTGGCCCTCGGTGGTAATGTCCTGGTCGCGGAAGAACACCACGCCACGGTGGCTTACGAGCAACGCCAACTCGTCCTTCTGTGGGTCTGTCAGCTGTGACAGCTGCACACCCTTCAGCTGCGTCCCAATGGACGGCGTAAGGTCGATACGCTCGATGCCAGGGATGCTGAGCAAACAGCCGAGATCGGGATCTGCGAACAGGCCCCGGTCCGCTGGCACCTCCAGCGGCACGCGTGGAAGCCCTGCGGGGACGTGGTCGCCCAAGGGCCGGATGGGTAGTACGCGCTGCCTCAGCGCGGGAAGTTTCTCGGTGGCGGGATACTCCAGCACCGTCGGCTTCACATCGCTAAGGATGTCGACCTCACGGCCGCCGACCTTGAGAGTGGGCTGATAGGTGGACATGACGCGCAGAGCGTTGCGGTGCTTGATTAATTGATAAGATACTGTCTTTGTCGTGATTAAGGATAGGGGGCAAAGACGTGGCCAGCCATTGCTATCTTATAAACCTACCGCGCAGCCTAATTTTGTTTCGTTTCAGCATGTTGATTTTGCCTGTTGAGAGCTTCTCGACTATGGCGTATTATAGAACTAAACAAACGCCAGCCACACCGCTTTTTTACCATATTTTTCTTCTTTTTTTTCTCTAGTATTTTTTATGTATTTATAATGTATTATTTATCGGTATTTATGGGGTTATTTATTTTATTTCGTTTATGAATTAACTTGAATTTGATTCGAATTGGATCTTACGATGTCGGAAATACGTGGGCCGTAGATGCCGGTTTTCCGAGATGTTATGAAATGCAAGAGGCGATTCAGGAACACCTAGTGGACTAACACCCAAGCGTGCCGCAAGCCAGATTTAAAGAAAACCGTGGTGACGTGCTAGGCGCCAAAATAACTCCATCACGGCCCAATTTGCTAAGTGTTTTAGTGTGGCGGGCCTTCCTGCGTCACGTGGGGCTAGAGACAGAGCCGAAGTCCCGGCCGGGTGGGACAAAGCGTGGCTTTGGTCATTTAGGGTGTTGAGTCCATATTATTGCCGGTGACGAGAGAGGACTTGGGTAGCATCCCGAGTGGTCAGTTTGGCGCTCTGCAGCTCGACATGGCCTGTATGGCATCATCCGGTGTCCACGATATCCAACCGCGTTCTCGGTTCTAATCAGCTTCATTCTGGACCTTCATACACGCGAGCACTCCTCGCTATGTCGTGATCTTGCTCTGTCGGTCGGCGTCAATCCACATGGTGAAAAATTTGTTAAACAACGCTTGGTTGTTTACAAGGTCGCATACGGCACACAGTCTGTGTTTGCTGGTATATAAAGCCGAGGGATGGTGTCTCTATCTCGACAGACGATGTTGATTATATGAATCGCAGCTCATCCTTTTTGACACCCACCCCCCCCCACCCCCCCCAAAAACAAGTATTTCTAAGCGTTCATTTACAACACTGCTGGAGCCACCAATAAACGATGTCTGAGCCGGAGAAAGAAACGCCCGCCACAGTCGTTTACCCGGCGCAGCCATCGAGTGAAGATGAGGTCGCGGGAGACGAGGCCGTGGTGCACGAGGTGTCGCCGAAGGACATCCCGTTCTTCCGCTCCACACGTTTCCAAGCGCTCGTGCTCGCTGGTGCGTTTGTCTGCGGTCCGGGCATGTACTCGGCCCTGAACACGCTCGGCGCTGGTGGGCTCAGGTCCCCGACGCTGGTCAATATTGTCTCGGGCATATCGTACGGCATGAATGCCGTCTTCTGCTTCTTAAGCGGTGCTATCATCAACAAAATTGGCTACAAGATCGCCTTGAGCACCGGATTGATCGGTTTCAGCCTTAACGGCGCCGCTCTTTACTGCAACAGCAAATTTGGCACGGTCTGGTTCTTGTACTTTCTGGGTGTCTTGCAAGGCTATCTCACGGCAGTTCTTTGGTAAGTTAGGTCATCGCCGCCTTTCCCTCTATTCACTCTCTACTCGGTGTGCTAATCTTCTACACTTCTGCCAGGGTTGCCCAGGGTGCCATCATGCTAGCTTATCCGGAACCGTCCTTCCGAGGGCGGATGAGTGCGTCTCTCTCCACGCGTTTATAAAAATATTGGATGCTATGTAATGTACATAAACTAACATCGTCCGCAGTTTCCATGTGGTATTCGGCTATCGCTGTCGGCCAGATGGTAGGAGGCGCGATTTCTTTGGGCTTCAACGCGCGGGAAAGCGAAGCCGGAAAAATTACTACAAGTGCGCCGCGCTTCCCCTTCGTTCTTGGCAGGTTACCATGGGCCTCTGCTTACTGACATCATTCTATTTAGTAACCTATATTCCGATAATTGCTATTGCCGCTCTCGGTCCCTTTATAGCCTTGTTGTTGTCCTCGCCTAACAAGGTTATTCGTCGTGACGGGCTTCCGGTCAAAACGCGTAAGCTGCCCGGACCCATCGCTGAAGTAAAGGGCATGTGGGTTGCTCTGAAGAGAAAAGAGGTAATTATACCATTTCCTTTTTCTTGATTTTTTGTTCTTGGGAAACTCGTCCCTGTTGCTTACCGCCGTGTTCTAGATTCTCCTGTTACTTCCTCTCCTAGTTTACTCCCAGTGGTTTCAAGCGTACGAAGGCACTTTTGTGGCTGTCTACCACTCCATTCGTGGCCGCGCACTAGGATCCTTTCTCAGTTCGTTTACGTCCATTGCCGGCTCCTTCACTTCCGGCCTCTTGCTCGACAAAAGCCGCGCGCCCCGGTCCAAAAAGTTCCGCATTACCTTCTTTTTCATCTATACGATCTACACGAGCAGCTGGATCTGGGCTACTGTGGTGCAATGGTGGTATCAAAAAACAACTCCCGTCGGTCTCGACTGGAATGATGGCGAATTCTACGCGAGTTTTCTGCTGTTCCTCTTGTGGAAGTATGTTTCTGCTGTTTGCTTTTCCCACTTTCTTCCCGGGCACCCAGATTGGACGGTCCGCTCACAATGACTTCCTAGATATATCGACTCAGCTTTCCAGATCTACTATTACGCGCTCGTCGGCACCTTGTCGAGCGAGATAGAGACACTGACTCGCTACATGGGTATTGTGAAGGCCGTCAACACTGCCGGCTCGGCCTTGGGCTACGGCGTCCAGGTCAAATGGAGCATGATGGGGTCAGAGAGTGTCATGTACGTTTCTTCTTGCCCACCGCGCGCCGATTTTGGAAATCTGTCTAATTTTTTATTATAGCTTCTTCCTTTGGCTTGTACAAATTATCCCGACCTGGTTTGTTGTTCGGAAAGTTACGGATCATAATTACTCTTAACAGATTCTTGAGACGATAAAATGACCGTTAAAAGTACGACCCCTTCGAGGTATGGCCACGGCGTCGAGGCGGTTACTAATAGTAGAATATTAATGGCCGTACGGTAGATAGTTCAGTATAAAAGAAGGACGCGTAAGTAGTGCGAGGTATTATATAGAAAATATAGTAAATATATTAAACTATTTATTATTGTTATTATTATTCGCCTTTCTTAGCCACTCCTGGCTATTACCGATTAGTTAGACAGAACCCTCCTGGGGAAAATATTACCATAGATCAAAGTAGTTACAAGTTCTTATATGTAGTGCGTAAAGACTAATAATCTGCTAAATAAAACAGGTAGATAAACAAGTAAATAAATAAGTAAATAAGGATAGACCGGAGACGATATCCCGACCACCGAAGGTTCGAAGCCGGGTTACCTTTATTAACCCATACGTTAAGACCAACCCCCAAGCCTCACGAAACATGTACAAAATAATATAGTAAAGGGAGTATCGGCCCTTTTATATACGCCAACGACGAATAATAAGCCTAAGTACTAGACTTATAATCCTAAACGGCTCGGGGCCGACTATCCCTCCACACTAACAAGCATAGCTAGCCTTACTTTTACTTGGAAATGTTAAGGTTACTATATAGAGGCCTTAGCTCTGATGAATCTGTGTTAGTCAAGTCCGTAGAGAGCCAAGTGTTATTAAAATTTTAATCTTCCGTAGGGAGGTAAGAGGACGGAATCTCTAAGTTATCCTTTAAGTCAGGGGAAAGAGAATACGACCTATTCGTGCTAATACCTTGGCACCGATCGAAATTGATCCCTGGGATACACCAGTGGTGGCCGAAGATAGTAATGCTCCCGCTTGTCTCCACTATGCAAGTTATGATACATCACAACCAAGGACTTAACTTCGATATACATCCAGCCAACTTCAAACTAGAAAATGGTTGTTATGTTAGGTAGTAAAGTGAAATAGGAATACAGCTTTAACTGTAGGGGGCTTGAAAAGAAACGTACGGATATATACGACTCGATCGGCGGGAACTCGTCCTCTTCTATTTCCTCCTCGTCTTCCTCTTCGTCTTCTTCATCATCTTTATCTTCATTTTTCTCTTCTTCTTTGTCTCCGTTTTTCTCTTCTTCGTCTTCCCCTTGTTTAGTGTCTCCTGCTTCTTCTTCGGATGGCTATCCTAGAGAGGGAACGTTCCCCCAGCCGAGCCACTGTTGCTGCCTCTGCACATCTCCGGGATAAGTAAACGGGCGTTTCCAAGGCGCAGCCACGAGTGCAGTGGTCACCGGTGGCCCGGCTTCGTAGGGCCCCAACTGGTGCTCCACTTGCAGGTAGGCTCGCAGACTGTTAAGACAGGCCTTGTCGACGCAAAGACAATAGTTGAATCGTGGCAGGTCGTTGTAAAAGGATACCTGCGGAACGGACACGTTTTCAGCTTTTCCCCGGAGCTGCTCGCCACGCCAATCGACAAAGCGCTGTCGCACTTGCTCTTTGGTTGCGTTGGCCAGCGTCGTCGCGTCCTCGATCACGGTCCACGCAAGGGCCGGCTCCAGATACTGCGCAAACGCCTGGCGCGACTCGTCCAGCACGTAGGCATGCGTACGCTGTTTCATCATATCGAGAAACCGTGCCCACGTTGCATCGTCGCAGTCGTCGCCGTAGACACAGCGGAAAATAACAAAGCCGCAGCACGCGAGGCCCGAACCGACCATGCCCTCGATGGTGCGGCCGTAGGGTTGCTCGCCTGCTTCCTCGAGCGAAGGCAGCCCGGAGAGGTCTGCACTCATGGCAGGAGCAGGGAAAACGCAAGAATGAAAAAAAAAAAATAGTCAGAGTGGCGAGAGCCACGCGAGTCGTGATGATGTGATGATGGGCGCGTTTGTTGACAACCGCCGAGACTGGTTGTTTGATTTTGGATTGTTGAGACTGGGCCCGTTTCATTTTACGCCATTTCTTTTAACATTACGGCGCAGTCGTAGGGGTTTCCCGTTCCGAGTCCCTTTCGCGTGCGTCTTCTACGTGCGTGCCGTGTGCGGCATATACATCCAATCACATTCCTTTACACCGCAACATCACCGGCAGAAAGTCTACCCTATCTCAATCTTTTACGGCAAAGATGGAACCCTTGACCTGTTGTCAATGGACAGACACGCCAGCAGACTATATTGAGCGGCTCAATACCCGTGTCGTTGTAGACGCGAATTTTCCGGTAAGCGGGAATTGTCGCCAATAAAAAAAACGTTAGGCAAAAAATAGGTAACGCGGCAATGAAAATAGGACTGTTGGTTCTAGCGGAACGGTTGTATCTGTTAAATTACCGGTGTGCGTACGCGGGCCAAGAGGTAGGCTGTCTGCGTATTGAATCTAGGCTCCTCCTCCCCTTTTTTAGCCAAGAACGGAAAATCACAGATGCTCAATAAATACAAAAAAATACAAAATTGCTTCTTGGCTCTTGTTTTCTCATTTGTCTGCCTTGCAAGTACACAAGTCCATTCAGGGTTCCGGCGGCGCCCGAATGTCCGTGAGCATATCTTGTAAGCGCCCGAGCTCGCGGAAGAGCCTCCTCATGTTGGCGGGCGACTGGCCGTTCTGGGCTTCATAAGCCGAATACCGCTCAATGTGTTTCGTACCAGTCGTTGTCGAATTCTTGGTGAATGGCGTGCATGGCTGCGAGGGCTGGGATGTTGTTGGAAATGAACTCGGATGCATCGAGGAGCTCGCGCCGATTGCTTTGCACGGTCGGGAGGGGTCTGCGCTGGTCCAAGATATAATGAAAGACCGAGATGGTCTTGTCACGGTGAGTATTAGCGGGTATCTACTGTGCTTGTACATGGGTTTAGCACGTCTACGTCGTGAATGTGTGTCTTACTATGCGCAAAGGTTCGAGCAGGACGTCAATTTCACCGCCCGCGTTGACAGCCGTGTCCAGACGCTCCTTAAAGATTTCTAGGTCCACGAGGTTCACATCTGCGTTGAAAATGCGGCCCTTCATCTGGTTCATGTCCCGTTCCGCGAGCAGCATGGGTGCCCTGTTGTTTTGGGATCCGAACCGGTCAAAGAAGTAGTCATTTGGCGACAACAGCCGGCGGCTGCTTCCAGCGCGAGGTTGGTCTGCCGGAAGATCATTCTTGTTCCAAGGAGGATCCCAATAGGTGCACACATGTGTGTAAATAAGAAAAAAGTATTACATAATTTCAACACGGCTTCTGGTTGGTCTACACATGTGTGCAAAAAAAAGAGTAGGTATTACGTAGGAACATGATTTGTATGGTAATTTGCAGTGGTTTTCGTTGCTTTTGAATGTGTTTATTTATTTTGGTAGTGCTTTTGGAGATATTTTTGAAAAGAGGCCAAACTGCTCACATAGGGGTTAAAAAGCTTATGTAATATAATTTTTTTGGCACATATGTGTGGACTAATTAGAAGCCGTGTTGAAATTATATAATACTTTTTTTATTTGTACTCCGTATGTGTGCACCTATTGGGAGCCAGCGGAAGAAAGTGTATTATATAAGTAAACTTATATAAGCAGCGTATCAAACGAGCCCTTTCGGCTTAGTGCCTCCGGGTGGAATAAATTCTCCTCCTCCGATAGACAACAGGTCAGAAATCTATCAATTCAATGCCTATTCCGTACTTGTGCAGTTACTACAGTCTAACAGTGGTCGCTTACTATGCGCCCAACAGAATTTATGTATATAATATTCGCTGCTCTCCCCTTTAAAAAATACGTGGAGAAAGAGGAGTATGGCTGTTGCAATACAATTACCATACAATAAAAGATGCCGATAATTCCATCCTTTTTATTCATCCGAGTTCGATGAATACTTCCGCAATCATCGCCGTACCTCACAGGAACAAATACCTTTAGCTGTTATTTCCCTAAATGTTTCGTCTGACTTCAGAATTCCCCTTTCTCCTGCAATTGCTGCTACCCACAGATGCCACTGGTCAATTGCTTTCCATCTAGTTTCATGCGCTGACGTGTCGCCTAGCACAAGTCCACAATTTGACATGAATTATGAAGCCCTCTAAGCGAAATAGACGACTCCCTTTATGGCTCGATCATTTTAACGGTCGCGATCTGAAGGTGCTGTTTCGCTGTTGGGTTGCCGCATGGGTGGCTTCTCTGCTCATGTTCATCAGCCCTACGCTACATACGATTGGAACAGAAACATTCTTTGCCTGCATTGTACTCTTTATTCTGCCTCCCTCGGGGATTCTGCTTATTTTCCTTCTTGGTGAATCGACGCTTCTTATTGGCATGAGCCTTGCCTGGGCATGGGGAGTCATTGTCATGAAGGCAGCTCTGGCAGCTCGTCCAGCATTAGAGACGCAGGCTCAATTAAACGCCCTGCAACAACAGGCGTACATGCAGGCTAATGCCTCTGGCCAGAGTATTGCTGACGAAGAGCATGTGCTTGTGTCGAATGGGTTCATGCTAGACACTCTAGTGACTACGGTATTTTTCATCCTGATTTGTCCATTTATTTACTTTATGGTAGGCAAAATATGGTCCTGAATTATGGTCCTGAATTTATACCTTCACTGTTTCACTATCCTTTACAGCTAACTGAATGCACGGCTCAATAGGCACGACTGCGAACAAGCAATCCGAAATTTGTTCTTCTACAGATCTATGCAACTATTATTTCAGATACTTTTCTCACTATTGGCCCATCTCAACCCTCTTTCGACGGAACCCTCCCTGTCTCCCTGATCAAATCAGCAGCCGTTGGTGTTGGTCTTGGCTTTGCTGCATCCATACTATTCTGTCCCCAGTCCACCTCTCACGCCTTCTTTCTTGCCTTGGAAGAGCTACTTGAACTTTCAAAACGCCCACTGGAACTTACTCTATCCACCCTGGAGAAAGATTCGGAAGAGCTGGATCTCCAGGTTCTTCGAAAAGTGAAAGCTAGAACTGTCGCAGCGTCCAACGCAGTGGAGCTGGCGATTGCATTTATACCACTGGACTGTTCAATAGGTCGCTGGAACGCCGACGATATCAAAAGTTTGAGAGATCC
Organism: Sporothrix inflata; assembly: GCA_021396225.1. Lineage (NCBI taxonomy): Eukaryota > Fungi > Ascomycota > Sordariomycetes > Ophiostomatales > Ophiostomataceae > Sporothrix > Sporothrix inflata. Next base: position 15,695 of record WNYF01000201.1, read on the forward strand.
GATACGCCAAAGCATGATATCCAGCTTGTCACTGCTTGAATATCATGCTGCGCGGCTTGTCCGACGAAAGAGGCTACAAAGCTTCCAAGCCACTTCTAATACAGAAGATGCACGAGAATACGAGCTGCCCCGCGAGGTCGGTCACCATCAGTTAAGGCAAAGTGCACAATTTGTCCAAGCGCTACTGAGTCTTGAGAGTGAAGCATTTCGCTCGCAGGCCGTCGAGTTGCTGAGACGATCCGTGGCGAATATTCTCCCTGCTTGCCTGGATGCGATCACGGCCATCTCCGAGTGTATACATTTGCAAAGCTCGGGGGGGTGGTTTTCTCGGCCCTCAAATGACAAACATGATCAGCTTCTGCATCAATGTAGCACGTCGCTTGAAGCCCTTAAATCGACTCGCGCTGCCTTAACGACTGAGACTACGGAGCGATTACTCAAATTCCACGAAGACTTGTTTGACAAGACCGGTCATCTTCGGACTTTCGGCAACCCTTCTATCCATCCCTTCCAAGGCCTCATGTTTGGGATGGAATTCGAGACACAGATGCTGCTTGTGACAGATGCTTTGGAAAGGCTCTTAGAACGAATAATCCAGTTATGCAAGGGACGGACGAAAGACAAGCTTTGGCTCCCCACCGGAATGAAATATGCAATCGCGTGGGCTTTCAACGGAAATGTTGCAGCTCCGATTCCAGGCCAATCGACTGTCGTGGATCAGGACATGATTGACAAACAATCTACAGAAGCGCAGAGACAGCTCCGAATCAGTCAAGTGTCTGGAGCCAAACATCGGAATGGGCTGGCTAAATTTATCACTGCCACGATTGAGTGGTTGTTCAACCCAGAAGGTTTATATGCTTTAAGAATGGTCGTTCTTACAATTTCCCTGGCGATCCCTGCAGTCATACCATCCAGCGCAGGATTTTATTATCGCGAGAAGGGAATCTGGGGCCTCATAATGGGCCAAACAGCTATCATGGTCTACATGGCGGACTTTACCTTTTCCATCCTCTGTCGAACTATTGGGACGGTGGTTGGAGGAGTGCTCGGGCTGTTGGTATGGTATATCGGCTCTGCTAATGGACCGGGCAATCCATACGGACTAGCTGCCATTTCGGCCGTTGTTCTAGCCATTCTCATGTGGGGACGTTTGTTCTTCGACCCGAGTTTTTTACAAGCCACCATAATGAGCGCAGCAACGTGCATTCTCATTGTCGGATACAGCTTTGATGACTCGTAAGTTATAATAGTTGTTCATACTTTCCAAATAGACACTGACACCATACTACCAGGCACATTCCAGAATATGGCAACCCAGGAGCTGGCTATAACGTCTTCTGGCACCGACTTACCCTCGCACTGATCGGCTTCGCAGCTGCTCTCGTCGTTCAAGTATTTCCTCGGCCACCGTCTGCATCTCGCCACATCTGCAAGACCCTATCGAATGCTCTTCGGACTCTTTCTGATCGCTACGCGCTCGTGCTCTCCTGTTGGAATCAATCGGACAGCAACATCGGTTTAGTTGCAGGAAAATTCTCCATCGAAGCCGATAAACTGCTCGCCTCACTCGACGACTCCATTGCCCTTCTACGCCTTGAATTCTCCAGCTCACCATTCGACAACCAGACTCTGGCCCAGGTGAAATCAATATGTGAAGAGATAAATTGGGCCCTCGGGCGATTACTTTTTCTCTCCGTTTCCTTGCCGGCCGAGCTTCAAGACCGACTTGCACACCTTACTGGCATTCATGACCATCGTAACATAGGAGATGTTATGGCCACACTGAGTGTGGTGGAGCAAGCGCTCAAAACAGGCAACGCTTTGCCGGAGGTGCTTCCGACTCCATTACTGAAACAGTGCCACGAGTGCTGGCAGAATAGCAGTCTGGAGATAATATTCAGCAGAGATCTGATTTGTGATCAGAATCATCGAAGGTTCTGCGCGGCAGTGAACTCATATTTGAAGTATCTCTCCGCAATTGATGAGGTTGTACTTGTTATTAAGGGTACTTTAGGAGAGTCTCATATTATAAGCACTGAGTTACCGGTGGCGTCTAATGTTTAAGGATTAGTAAAGCGGTGTACTAGACCTAGACTTATAATCCTAAACGGCTGGGTTAAACACACCCGCTGACGGGTAAAAGGGTCCTCCATTTTTTTAGAATTCACTAAACTATTCAACACGTCTTTTTTTCTACCATTATAATATTATGTAAATAATTTAAATAAATAAGCTACTTTTCATATTTTGACTATACCCTTACATTTTGAAATATGGTGCCTATTACGTGACGTGTACGTGACGGTAGATGACCGGTGGGTCCAATACACGGTAAAGGGTCTCCACACGTGACTGAACTTATCGTACCCTGTTGGACGGCCTTGTTGATGTTGGTAACGGAGAAATCTTTGTAAGTATAAACCTAGTTAGTTCGTAAGCAATGTCGCGTGCTTTGTAAAATACTGCTATCAATTTACTTATCCGTCTCGGCTCTTTATCTGGTGCCTCGTGTAGACAAATCAAAAGGTATAAATGAATTCTCAATTTCTTAAGCTATAGATTGGACAAGGTTGGAAAACGAAGAGTCTTGGAGACTTTCTTCTTCCATCAAATTAGGCATTTACAAGATTGCACATCCGATGCTGGTTTGTGCAGAAAGGAAAAGATGACAGAGCAGCGGTCAGGGGACAGCGGGAGTGCAGCGACTAGGCGTTGGTTGAAAGCTGGGAGATGACCATCATTCTTTAAACAGCGGAGTCGCGAGGAGCCGCCTCGCTGACGAAGCCGCCCTTCTCGCCCTGGGCCACGCCGGCGGCAAAGGTCTTCGTGGGGCGCCACTTGGCCGAGGTACGGGGCGTGGTCTCCTCCATCATTAGATCGACCTGCTCCAGCGACAGGCCCTTGGTCTCGGGGACCAGGAAGTAGGTGTAGACGAAGGCGCACGTGCACAGGCCGAACCAGACGTAGAACACGGACGACACCAGGGCGTTGACCATGTACGGTGTGATGACGGCAATGATGCAGTTCCAGAGCCAGTTGGAGGCCGTGGACAGGGCAATGCCGCGGGACCGGATGGGCAGGGGGAAGATCTCGCCGATGACGATCCAGGCGCCGGGACCCCACGTGGTCGCGAAGCTGAAGATGAAGATGGCAATAAAGGCGATCTGGGCGTTGACGGCCTTGATGTTGTCAGCCGCCGTGCCACCCGTGACAGTCGGGTCCTTGTGGGTGTGGTTGAAGCCGACCGTCACGCCGACGGTGGCGACGATGAGCTGGCATATCAACATGGACAGGGCACCCCACAACAGGAGAGGACGTCTCCCCCACTTCTCGACACCCCAGAAGGCGAAGGGTGTGGCCAGGGTGTTGACGACGTTGAAGACAACGGACATGAGGAACTCGTTGGACACTGCGCCCGTCGACTTGAGGAAGGGAGTACCGTCTGTTTTGTTAGTAAGAAGGACAAAAAGAAGTAAAAATTAACGACGGATCGCCTAAAAACGTACAGTAGAAGATGAAGTTGACACCAGTCCACTGTTGCATCATCTGCAGCGATGTGCCGAGGATGGTCTTGCGCAGGTTGGAGTTGGACTTCCACAGCGAGCCCTTGAAGCAGGCGGCCCAGGAGCCGAACCAGGTCGAGGAGGGGATGAGGGCCTTCTCGTACTCCTCGTTGGCCACAATCTCGGCCAGCTCGTACTCGATGAACTCAGACTGCTCGGGCTGGCCGCGAAGACGTGCCAGGGCATGGCGAGCCTTGGCCAAGTTGCCGCGCTTGACGAAGAAACGGGGCGAGTCCGGCAGGAAGATGATGCCGACGCCTAGGATGGCGGCGAAGATGAACTGCAGACCGATGGGCAGGCGGTAGGCGCTGGCCGAGTCCCAGGACGACGTCTTGTAGGTGATGCAGGCTGCCATCAGCAGACCAATGGTGATGCAGAACTGGTAGCCGGCGACAAGGGCACCGCGGACCTTGCGGGGGCACTGGGGAGGGTGTTAGGACTTCTGTGGGAGGGCGTAATATCCAGTGTGCTAGGACTTGAAAACTCACAATCTCAGACATGTACAGGATGACGGTGGCCGACTCCAGACCAGTGCCGACACCAGCAATCAGACGGCCGATGACGATCTCGGCGTAGGCGTCGCCCAGACCCGTGATGATCTCAATGACCACACCGATGGCGTAGATCACACAAGCCAGGATGACCGTGTACTTGCGGCCCAGGTTGTCGGCAATGTCACCGGCGGCAAGGGCGCCCAAAAAGGTGCCCACGGACATGATGGAGACGATGAGAGACTGGTGGCTGGAGGAGATGGCGGTGGCGCCGGAGCCCTCGATGGCGTGGATCCAGACCTGGCAGGTTAGCAGTCTGCTACAAGAAACGATAGTGCGGGCGGCAAGATACATACATTCATGGCGTTGACATTGCCAATGTAGCCGGTGTCGTAACCGTAAAAGATGCCACCGACGGCCGCGAACGCGCACATCAGGTAGGCCTTCCAGGTAACGGGCGCTTCGATGCGCTCGATGTCGGCGGTGGCCGCCAGGTCGCCGACGTGGGTGACTGTGGCCGTGTTGGTCGTGTTTTCTTCCTTGGTCGCCATGATGGAGTGAGTGACGGAAGATCGTGAGTGACTTGCAAGAACTGCAATATAAAGTATGGGTCGCACAGTGAAGGGGGGCGGGAGCCGGTGATAGCTTTATATGGAGCGGCCCTGCCAGAGACTGGACCAACCCGAGTCGACAGGGGTCACCCCCGACCACGCACCACAACGCACGGCCGTAGGTTTGTCAAAGAAAAGGGCAGCAGGTCCAACCGGGGGCATTTCACTCGGCTTGCTTTCCCACGACGATCTACGACTAGCAGTTTTTTTTCGTCATTTTTTTTTTACTTTGGCGCCGCATCTACTTGTACGAGAATACGAGTATCGTCGACAAGCAGCCAGTCTCACGCGATTCGGGGCTCCATCGGCAGCGTGTGGGTGTCGAGGGTGTCAGGGTGTGTCCTGGAGTTGGGGAGATGTACAGAATGGGGTATGGGGGAACGAGCGGGGGCCAATGGATCGAGAATAAGGACCGATATCTTACGAACGGACTGTATGAACGGTAGAGACAGGAGACTAGCTTGCTCCAACAGCGTTCGTGGTTGGTCGAGACTTCCGTGTTCCGATCGAGGGGAACAACCAGAACAACAAGCACAAGCCACGGGACCGTAGTCGACGGACACGCGTACTACATAGTAACGTTGACTGCGCGCATTCGCCCCTTCTTCGGCGAGACTCTGCAGGCCAGACGCGTGAGCGGTTGTTCCCTTGGTTTATTTCCACTTGCTACGGCGTGTCATGGAGCTTGCCTACCTGGGGAGGAAGCGGGGGAGGTGGCAGAATGGACAGTCATGGTTTCGGGCCGGAAATTAAAAAGGAGGAGAACGGTTTGGGGATGAAAAGGAAGGTGCATGCAGGACTGCAGGAGCGGTTGCTTCCATGGCCAGGACACCCTCTGATGTTGTGGTGTTGGTGATCACGGCTTATGTAACTTACAAATGGGAGCTCAGACAGCATGACCAGCAAAGGCCAAGAGATGCGGCTGGTGGGTTGGGGGATGTGGTGACAGAGAGCAGAACGACCACAACTGAGCGACGCCACAGCCGTCTTCCGTCTTGGCTTGCATATTCATCTTTCCGGAGGCGGCCACAGGGCTGGGCCGGGATGAAACATACGACAAGCGACAGGCGACGTCCGCGTGCACGTCAAGAAAAGAACTAGAAAATAGGAAAGAAAAAAGAAGAGCCGACGCTAACTGCTGGTGGTGGAGGAAGCGTAGGGAGTGGAGACAAATCCCCACAACAAGAAAAGGGAAAGCCGAAAAGAGGACACACGAAACATGTGGCCTGTCAAAAGCCACACCTCGCACGCAACCGCACGCAACCGCACGCAACCGCACGCAAAAGACACGCGGCGGGCTGGAGATGGGCACTCTTCTCAGACATAGGACACATGCTTTCTTTCACACATGTTTGCCATGAAGATTTGCTCGTGAGACAGAAGAAGAAGAGGGAAAAGATATTTGTCGGTTCTTTGTCCCATTTCAGACAAGTGGCTCTGGAGACGATCGGCACTCGTCCATGGGGTCTCCACGCCTCCACGCTTCCTGAAAACTCTACAGCTATGCGCTGAGGTGCTCTGGGTTTTTTTTTTTGCGCTGTTCGTGGCGGCAATGCCTCGATTGGCTGCGGCAGAAGGGCATGGTGCAGTTTTGAGAACAGGTTTTGACGCGTCAACAAGCTCTTGGCAAGGGGACAGCCTTTTTTCAGGCCGAGTTTGCCGTGCTCACCCCTGGACAAGGGCCCGCAAGAGGCCCCTTTGGGCCAATGGGAAGCTTACACCTGCCCAAACAGGCAACCGTGCCGTAGCGGGCGAGGAACAGGGCCGAGTTTTACGCCGCATGGCACCCCCTACCCCTCTCTCCGACGCCCTAATCATGGATCTGGGAATATTCGTAGGACCAGTGGGCTTCGTTCGGGGAACGTCACTCGTACTGCCCGATGTCGACAAGTCGGATGACTAGCCAATGCGCATGCATGCTGCTGACAGGCCATCCTGCAACATGCATTTTGACCTCATGGAGTTGACAGCCTTAGTCACATCCGTCTCGTTTATTTCCCTCTCCATGCTGCATTTATTTCTGCAGCACGTATCGTATTTGTTAACCTTAACTCTGGGGGGAACGACTCCGCAAATAAAAAGATCGGCGGACAATATTTTTTAAGGCAAAGGCTCACAATTTGCATTATTCATGCGACTCGCTCTCCGAGGGGCCGATAGATGAACATGTTTCCTCGCCTAACCATCGACATCGTCGACGACAACCTGTCGCACCAGGCTCGTAGCGCCCAATCGTTGTTAGAATCTAGATCCAGACAACCCAACCCATAGATGCCAGTAACAAGTCGATGCCAATGCCGGTAACAAAGTGAATCCAGTAGCGCAGGTGCTCATGCATAGGCACTCTGGCATGGGAAGGCAGTACCAGCCCGGCGGATCAGCCCCGAGCACGAGCGTGTCCAGCCCACGCAACGGCCACGCGCTGATGATACTTAATATAAAAGAAAATGTACCGTTCTCAAATGATACAGGTTTTAGCACTTTGATGAAATAAAAAATTATTAAAGGCACGCGCAAGCAACCAATGTGTAGATTACTACGAAGAGGCGACAGCCGACCATGGAAGGTGCGATGGACTGCTGTTGGGGATCGCGGCGGCCCGGTGACGGGCCAGACCGTGTGCGGTTTTGTAGTGACAAAAGGCAAAAAGGAATGGCGGGGATAAGCTTGGCAGCGACGCCCCGGTGATTAACCTTGCCTCTTACCAAGGCCGCCACCCCTGCTCGCGCTCACAGGGACAACGACCTCTTTACAGTAAACACAATGAAGTTTTTAATAATATATATCTTAGCGCTCTTTCCTTCGTAGCAAACACATTGTCGGGAAGCCTTAAAAATTAATAACTCTTCTCTATTTTCTCCTCATATATATTTTCACCCGCCTCGTCCTCGCCCTCGCCCTCGTCCGTCCCCTCCCCGCCCATTTCGACTACTATTAGAGGGGAATTGAATACGCAGAACATCGCCGCCCATCCCGGCTTTGGTTCAATTTCGCAGCCTTACAACCGCGCCACAGCGCTCGCCCGCGCCCCTACTAACGTTCATTTAGAATCCCGGTAACCTTCAATTCCTATTGTGGTGTGGTAACGTCGTCCAAGATGCTGATTATCGCATGAGCTATCGCCGGGCTAGGGGGCTCTGACCATCATTTCGTCCTCTATAACAATGCATAAACGGCCTATTTACATGGGAGCTTTGATGGGAATTGGGTAAACGGGAGTCGTGGCCAGGCCTCTGATTGGCGGTGCTTTCACCGAATACGTCTCGTGGCGATGGTGCTTCTACATCAATCTCCCCATCGGTGGCCTGGTCGCCAGTCTTCTGATTCTTATCAAGATCCCCGACGCGTTTGCACCCCGTCTGCTTTCCATCTGGGAAATCATCCGGACCAAACTCGACCTCACCGGTTTCATTCTCTTCGCTCCCACAACAATCCAACTCCTCTTGGCACTCAATTATGGAGGCGTCACGTATCCCTGGAATAGTTCGACTGTGATTGGGCTATTTTGCGGTGCAGGAGCGACCTTCATTGTGTTCCTTGCTTGGGAATACCGCAAAGGCGATGATGCGATGGTTCCCGCCTCGATGATCAAAGTCACACCCGTTTGGTCAAGCTGTTTGGTGTCATTTTGGTTTTTCTCCTTGCGGCAGCTCGTCATTTTATTATCTGCCGATTTGCTTTCAGGCCGTCAAAGGGGCGACACCTATGATGAGTGATGTTGACTTGCTGCCCACCATCCTCAGTCAACTGGTCGGCACCTTGTTTTCGGGTGCCGGAGTGACAAAACTGGGATACTATATTCCGTTCGTTGTGGCCAGTAATATGTTCGCCTCCGTCGGTCACGGCCTACTTAGTACCCTGGATCCGAGCAGCTCGTCCGGCGAGTGGATCGGATACCAGGTCATTGTTGGGTTTGGACGTGGCCTTGGGTTGCAAATGTCGTTTATAGCAGTGCAAAAGGCGCTACCTCCGGCCATGGTGTCGATCTCCATGTCTCTGTTGACATTCACGTGGACACTGGGCGGAGCAGTGATATTGACCATCGGCTAGATGATCTTTAACACCAGCCTCAAAACTCTCATTCCGGAATATGCGCCGGGGGTTAATCCAAAAGTTGTAAATGGGGCAGGTGCAACGGGAATCAGGGATGTCATCACTAACAGGACTGTGTTGGCGAACGTTATAGTTGCATACAGCAAAATTATCGACCGCGTGTTCTATCTGGCAGTAGGATGCTCTTATGCATCATTTCTGTTTACTTGGGGGATGGGATTCAAAGATATTCGCAAGAAGCCCAGGTAGAGAAGACCAACGCAGTTGAAGATGAAGAAGCTCAAAGCATAATGCCGTAGGGTTTAAGTAGGAACATATCTGAGATACAAGAAAATCGCGGGGCGAGTTTTGAGATCCACAAAAGTACATGATCGCGTAGGCGGCGTGTAAAATAATAAATGAAATCAAAGGGAGGGTCTAATTTGATTTGTTTTGATTATCCGATTTGACCGTCATCTGATCCATTAACAACGAACATCGAAATAAATATTATATTTATAGATACAAAGCTAAAACGAGCAGCACATGGCATGGTGTGCTTGTCATTCCAACATGGGTCGCCTTGGCTATTTCCTACCCTTAACTTAAAATAATCCGTTTTAGCATATTTTAATTTTAATGTGGATTATACTATAATCCGTTAATTATACCTTTAGTCGCCAATAATTAAGAGTAGTTAAGAAAGACGGATAATAATAATAATAATACTAATAATATACGTGACTTTTTCTTTTACAGTTTTATTAATATACGTTATTATTTCCCTTACTTTTTATTGGTTTATTTATATCATTCATTTTCGCCCGGACGGCACGTACGCTACCTACGTCGACGATAAGGCGGAGATCCTCTCCCGCCGCTTCTTCCCGACCCCCGCCGCCGTACCTCCCCCACCACCGCCGCCGCCGACGCCACTAGGCCGGATCTTCATTAGCCAACACGTCTCTATAGACGAGGTCTCGGCGGCTATCCACCGTACCTCTCCGGAAAAGGCCCCCGGGCCGGACCAAATATCAAACGCTCTCCTCCGCGCCTGCGGCGGCTCTCTATTCCCCTGGCTTCGGAGTATCGCCGCCGCCAGCCTCCGTCTAGGCCACTGGCCGTCCCACTTCAAGGCGTCCCGCACAATTATTATCCCGAAACCCGGTAAGACCGCTCAAGAGAGACAAGAGGCGAGAGGGTGGCGCCCTATCGCGCTCCTCAGTACCGTCGGTAAAGCTATCGAGGCTATCGTGGCCCGCCGCCTCGCCGAGACGGCGGAGGAGAACCACCTCCTCCGGAGGGCCAGATGGGTAACCGGCGTTACCGGTCGATAGAACTCGCGGCCCGCCTCCTTACGGATGCCGTACGGTACGCGTGGAGCGACGGCGCCACGGCGTCCCTCCTACAACTCGATATCCAAGGCGCTTTCGATAACGTCCACCACGGGTGGCTTATCTATACGCTATATACACTCCGTCTCCCGGTCTGGTTAATCACTTGGGTTACGAGCTACCTAACGGGCCGGACGACGGAGCTCGCTTTCGACGGGAAGACGGCGCCGGCACGCCACGTCACCGCCGGCGTCCCGTAGGGGTCCCCGCTATCACCTATTTTATTTATCCTCTTTACGTCACCACTCTACCAAGCCCTTCGCCACCACCGAGGGATTATCACCCTCGGTTTCGCAGACGACACTAACCTCCTCGCGAGTGGCCGCACGACAAGCTTCTACTGCTACCTCCTACGGGAGGCGTGGACCACTGTTATGGAGTAGGCGCGGCCGAGAGGCGTCGTATTCGAGCCGGCGAAGAACGAGCTACTCCACTTCTCCCGTACCCATATAGCCCCAACGACGACGCTTTCGCTCGACCGGGCTACCGTCCTTACCCCCCGTCAGTCGGCCCGCTTCCTCGGTATCTGGCTTGATAGGAAGCTCCTCTTTTCGGAGCACCTCCGACAAATAAAACGCCGTCTCACTACGCAAAGCTACGCCCTCACGAGGCTCACCGGGAAGACGTGGGGCTGTACGCTCCCGTAGGCCCGTACGATTTATACGGCAGTACTCCGGAGCACAGTAGCCTACGGCGCGAGTGTCTTCCTCCCGGAGAAGGGTAACCGCCGGCCGACGACCTCCCTCGACACCATCTTCCACGGCTACCTCCGTACCGTCCTCGGGGCTTATAAATCTAC
>WNYF01000202.1:0-26388 GCA_021396225.1 Sporothrix inflata
CACAGCGGGCGCTGCCGCCGCACCACCGGCCGCGGCCGGCGAACCCGTCGCGCCGGCAATGGCGCCCGACAGCTCGCCCGACAGCCAGGCAATCAGCAGGGCCTGGAAGAAGGCGAGCGGCGACATGCGCAACAGGGTCTCCATGGGCGACATCTTGAGGGAGCCGGTCATGATGCGGTTGGTGGCAATCGTCTTGGCGACGGCGAGGAAGACGCCCAAAAAGGTCAACAAGAAGCCGGCCAGGGTGAAGTAGTATTCGCCGTAGGTGGTCATGCCGACACCGAGCACAATGGGGATGAGCGACAGGTACGTCTCGGTCGAGTAGGCCCGGCCGAAGAACATGCGGTAGGCGGCGACGGTGATGACGGGCGTCGTGGACCGCGCAATCTGGTGGAACGGGACGGAGACCATGGCTCTGCGGGGGGGTTAGTGGTGGGCAGATGAGAATAGGCGGAGGTAAGTAAATACGTACAATGACACATTGGAAATGGCAATGTTGACGGTGAAGAGCACGGAAAAGGCCAGCAGCGTCATCTCCTCGTTCCAGTCGAGCTGCGTGCGGGTAATGGTGCCCCGCATGCGCAGGATGTAGCAGCCGATGGAGGCCGAGCCCGTGTGCAGCGCCGTGAGCAGCCACGGGTGCGGGAACTTGCCCAAGATGAGCTTGTTGTAGATGGTGAGGGCGACATTGCACAGAAAGTAAAAGCCCAGCTGGGTCAGCTTCGCGCGGGTCGAGATGGTGTCTTCGACGATGGTTTGTGGTGATGCGCCGGCGGCGAGGACGCCGTCCTTGATGGCGTCTTTGCTGTCGAGCTGTCTCTCGAGGTCGAGGTCGAGGCCGTCGGGGTCGTGCTGTGGCACGAGCTGATGTGTTGACGGCATTTTGAGTCGAGGGTGTGTGTTGTTGTCGTCGGTGTCGACGTCGGTCTCGTGATTGTGATCGAAGTGGGTGTCGTCGTCGCCGTTGTCTTCAGCTACCCGCAGGGAAAGGGGAGAAAGGGTACAAAGGTCCGTCGGAGCTGCGCGAGGGAAAATATGCAATCTATTTTCACGTTTTTCAAGTCTTCTTTTTCGCCTACCTTTTTTCGCGCGCCCCTTTTTCACGATAGTCGGGCACCCAGCAGTGCTTATATTGGGGCCTTCTGTAGCGTGAGAATTGGGGCAGGAGACTTGGGGGGATCTTTCCCTATGCGGATAGTACGGATACGACGGCACTTTTTATTATGGTATTATTTTACTATTTCACTACTCAGTATGTTATTACTGGTCTCCCCCCCTCCACTTGGGGCTCTGTCTTAATTTTGGCCGCATTCCTACATTCCTACAGTGCTCTTAGCTAACGTCGCCGGTCTTGCGTCTTGGTCTCAGGCCTTAGGCCTTGGTTCTGGCTCGCTCTGACTTGCTTGGCAAAGATATGCATAATACGATTTGGAGGAACGAAAAGACAGGGGGCCATTACGGTACGAGGGACATTCGGGGGAAGAGGATTGGTGAGCGACAGGGTGTGACAGGGAAGTTGGTAGCGCTGATGAGCTTTTTGTCTTTCTTTTTATCTTTCTTTTCTTTCTTTTTTCTCGTTTTCTCACTGGCGGTATTCGTATGCAAACAAACGCATACGAGGCCCAACACGAGCCGCAGTCGCTGCTGAGGGAAATGATAATCCTGCAGCCCGCCTTCACTCCTTTTTTGTCCTGCGTCCTCCCGCTGCAAACGAGGATTACAACGTCGCGTTGCATTGGCATTTGCGCCAAGCACTTATGCCCTACGCAAAAACGCATTCGGCGGTAGGCGGCAGGCGTTTGGTGGACTTTCGGTGGACTTCCTGGCTGCTGACCCAGGCATGTCTCACCCCTTTTCCTCGTCTTTCTCTCTTTTTTTCCTTCCCCTTTTCTCTTAGCTTCTCTTGGCGGATCTCAGTCGCCATCATAGGCAATCGCCCTCGCACAGGAAATACTGGCGGGAACCTGCTCGTTTGCCCGTGTGGCGGCCATTCTGCTTTCTCGCTATTCTCACCTTTTTTTACTTTGTTCTTATCTTTCGTCACGTAGTGAAACTTTCCCTTCTTGGGCGAACTCCGGTCCTTTTCTTGTCTGCATCGTCATTCGTTTCTTGGGCGTTCCTAGTCTACTCTCTTTTTTTCTCTTTTGATTTTCGTTTCTTCACTTCTCGTCACTCGCTTTACTTTCGTTATCAAAACCACAACCACCGCCATCATGCGTTCCCCGGCGCTGTTCCAGCGCCTCGTCATCTTCGCGTTCGTCGGCACGCTGCTGGTGGCCCTGACGGTCTACCAGCGCGACCGCCTCGCCGCCGGCGTCGGCAACGTCGTCTCGACCGTCAAGACGACCGCCGCCTCGGCGGCCGAGGCCAGCAAGAACCTCCCCATTCCGTTCGTCGACAACGCGCCCACGACGCCGCCCGACAAGTACATCTCGGTCTGCCTGGCCGTCAAGGATCAGCGTCTGGATCTGCCCGAGTTCCTGCGGCACCACTACTACAACATGGGCGTCGGCCACTTTTTCATCATGGACGATGGCACAACGCCTCCCTTGTCCGAAATGACCGAGGAGGAGCTCACAATCCCGCGCGACGCCGTCGAGTTCCACTACTTCCGCCCCGAGCAGCACGTCCGCTGGATGCAGTACACCATGTACAACACCTGCAACATGATTGCGCGCAACCACTCGACGGTCAACACGACCTGGATGGCCTTCATCGACGCCGACGAGTTTATCGACGCGCCCGGCCCCCAGACCCTGCGTGAGGTGCTCGAAGACTTCGAGCGCGTCGAGGCCATTGGCAGCGTCGCCCTCAACTGGCGCGTGCACACATCCGGCGGCCACCTGACGCGCCAGCCGTCCGTCATTGAGGCCTTTACCGAGTGCATCTACGACGACCCGGCGCACAACGGCAACGGCACCAACAACCGCCACATCAAGTCGATTGTGAAAATCAAGACCATGGTGCAGCCGCGCGACCCGCACTCGTTCATTATGACGCCCGGCCACATTGCCGTGGGCGAGAACGGCGACCAGGTCAAGTCGTTTCTGCGCGCTCCCATTACGCGCGACCGGCTGGCGATCCACCACTACGCGCTCAAGAGCAAGGGCGAGTTTGAAGAGAAGATGAACCGGGGCAGCGGCATGTCCAACCACAAGGGCTGGGATGCGTGGCACCTGTACGAAGACATGCCGCACGAGCCGTGCGAAGAGATGTTGCGATGGGCCAGCAAGCCATAGCCAGGAAGAGGGGCAGCGCGGCGAAAGGAAAGGTGACGATGATTTAGAACAATACATAATACCAGCGCAATACCAGCGATAATGATAATAAGACTATTACTTTTTTTTTTCTTTCCCTCCCACGACGATGGCCCTCCTAATGTGCCCATTAACGTGCTGTACCAAATTTCCCTTTCCCTCCCGGTCTTTCGGTGCAAGCAAACCCGGTCGCTGGGATTTTCTGGGGCTTGCACTTAATTTATTGCGAGCGGCCAACCGCGTCCAACCACAGTCAAACCGGCCACGCAGACAGGCAGGAATGCGCGAGGGAAGCGGGGAGTGGGGGGGAGGAGCTGTCAGCACCAGACTCTGCCTTTCATCCCTTCTTTTCCTCTGGTTCTCAGGGGTGCGGGAAAGAGGCACGGCAGCGATCACGGTTCCCCCTTTCTTGCTGGGTGACTTTGTCCCTTATCTCACATTCCGCGGCACTCACGATCGCACCATTTCCTACTGTGGACGGAGTGTACAAATACGTCGTACCCCGTACGGAGTACTGGAGTAGATAAACCCCTAGCGGCCTGATCCAAGACTGACGATGTGGCTTTAATTGGTTTTGTGGCGTACTTGCACAGAGTGCAGCAGCAGTTACGATCGTGAATAAATGGCTCTTATTCTCCGTTTACCCCTTTGTGGCGCCGGCTGGCGTTGCTGACGTCGCCCCGTGTCTCGTGCGTCCCTGTCGCGATGGACCTTGCGGGAGCACAGAGTTTACAAGTACAGGGACAAGTATCTTACAAGGACGAGATGAAGGACGGAGTGCAGCGATCCGTCAATGACTTGTTGACAAAAGAATCGACGAAGACGAAATAAAGAAATCGAAAAATTGTCAAATGTACTCCGTATGTCGAAAGAAAAAGGGGCAGGGGGCTCTTCGACGGCAAATTGCGGTGGGGCACGCGCCTGGTCTGGGTCGTCTGGGCGCGGCGTTCATGGGATACGCATGGATACGGATTCCTGGTTCTTCTGGTTCTTGCCTGTCGCTTTTCGCGACCTGAGGCGACGAGGCGGCTTTCTGTCAACTCCTGTCGACTTTCACCACTTGGAGCGCGTCTTTTTAAATTGCATAAACCACGACTAGCCCCCTGCTGGCCCACGACTGGTAGTGTCGTGGAAATCTTGGCTTTTTTTTTTATTGTGGGAATAGCATGTTGTTTAAAGGGTGGAGAGGGGGCTCGCGAGGATCAATTCTTTTCCTGTCAAATCTGTGTTCTGTTGTCTTCTTCATGGACTTGGGTTTTCTCGTACACGATGATAAGAGCCGCACTTTCGCACTCTTTGCCATCATGGTCAAAATGTTCTCACGAAGCCAGCCAAGTGCCTCGTATCCTGTTCACACCACAACCGTTATGGGTGGTTGGCCAAGACACCGTCCACCACCATGAGCCAGAAAAAACCTGGAACAAGTACGTGGTAATACGTCGTACAGCGGCTGGGAGCAACGCCAGCCACCGTGTGCGGCTTTGCCAAGATAAGCCCAGCAAAAAGGGGGCCCCCCATTCTGACAGCGCTTAGTCCGGGCCCTTGTGTCAAAAGGGGCGAAAAGCCGCCAAAAGTCCTGCATCCATCTGTGGTGTTCGTATGCTGTACGTCGGGCGCTGTGCTTTGTATTACGAGGTACGGAGGACGCGTACGTTACCTGCTGTTCCCCCCACTTGTCGCGGAATCGGCAACCGAAAACGGCGGGCTGTTCCGTCAGCTTGTGCGGCCATAACGCGCCACAGGCGAGACACGCTCACAGGCCACACATTTTCTCGTATCGAGGAATGTCAACATGTCAGAAATGTCTCACGTGCATCTGATTAAGGCAGAACATCGAAAAACTGGTTTTGTAAGCGAAGAAGAATGCAGAATGAATCGAAATCTACCAGTAACAAGAAATCACAAGAATGAGAATGTGTACCGTGAAACATATGTCGTCATGACACCTGACCTCGATTTGGCCAGGAAGGGTTCGGTGTCTCTGGGTCTCAGCGTCACGGTCTGACAGTCTGGGTTACTGTCTTCTGTGTAGCGGGCCGTTCCACGTCAAATTATCAATCTATTCTCTGACTCTCTGGGTAATCAACCCCTGTTCTCTCCGTCCCCCCCGTTCAGCCTTACCATCTTAGAATCCTGGCATACTTGTACTTGGACATACCGTACGACGTACTCCGTACATCCTTGACATCCATGCCCATATTTTGTTATTCCACTCGCGTGAACTGGGATGACCGGCATAGCGGATCAACAGAAGCCGAACATTCGCTCAATGGAGGGTCGAGTTACACGCGTAGCGGCTTGGCAACCCGGCGCACCACCAGCGTTTCGTCTTGAACGACGTTCGTCTTGTCGGGGCTGTTGAGACCATCGCGGACGTCCACGTTCTTGCCGTCGTCCCGACCGTAGACCTCGTGGACGTTGTCCCAGTCCGGGACAGAGTCGTCCTCTCGCTCCTCCTCCTCCTCCACCTCCACCTCCACCTCCCAGTCCGCCCCCGTCTCGACGGTGTACCGCCGCGTCAGGCTCACCGCCTTGCCGCTCTTGGCCTCCTGGGCCGCCACAATGTTCGCCCAAGGAATGTACAGGTGCGCTGCAAACTCTTTTTCGTCGCTGTGCCCGTACTTTTTCTTGAGCTTGGCGTACTCGGCGGCGACGTCCACAAACGTGTCCGTGATGCCCGTCGTGTCGATCGTGTACACGAACCCCTTGCTACCGGCCTTTTTGCGCGCCTCGGCCAGGTCGCTCGACGTCGAAATGTAGGGGTCGCGCGACGGGTACTTGAGCGTGCCCTCGACGTGCTGGATCACCGTGCCGTCCGGCCCCAGCTTGTGCGTCGCGCCCTTGCTCTTGAACCCACCGGCGGCCTTGATCTCGGCCGGGGGGCGGGTGTCGCCGCGGTACAAGGTGTGCGGGATGCTGGCCAGGGCACCGGCGGCGAGCCAGGCGAGGAGGCCGAAGAAGAGGAAAGAAAATTTGTGCATTGTGGCGGCGAGGGACGAGACCGAGGGCAAAATAAATGGAGAGGGAAGGTAAAACAACGGAGAGGAGTAGAAAAACGATGTGACAATCAAACCACTTGTGTTGATAAATTGATGTATCTATTGTGCAAACCAGTATGAGAAAGAGGAAGGAAAGAGAGCAGTTCTTCTACTCTTTTGTTTTGTCCTCGTTCTTCTTCCCCTTGAATTTCATATTTATTTATTTTTGACACGGCCACACCTTATGAGCTACCTCTCTCGTATGGTCAAAAGAAGCATATACTCATTGCACACCATCACGGAGCGGACAACCATGTCGTCACCCGCAAGAGAGCGTCTGGGCCTTACAGGTCGTGGCGTCGGTCAGCAGAATAAATCACGGCTCTGTCCAGGATGGTGTCATAACGTAGTCTCTGGCAGCGCTCACGATATTAGCCAAGAGTCTTGCTGCACCAGACGCCGCTGAGAATACATGACGCCAATGTACTAAGCCTCGCCTTTATTTGGTCGAGATGAAATTCTTGCACCCTCATGTCAAGCCAAGCGTTACTCTCTGACCAAGTACGAGAAGGAACCATCACAAGAGCACCTTCATGACATTAGCCAACGCAGAGCTGGGGCATGGCTGCCCCCAACGGCTTGGGAAGATGCCCTAGTTTACATTTTCACGATGCCGGTTAAGACGTTGTTCCAATGGAGAAAACAAACAAACGCCACAATATATGCTAGGACCGTATGCCCAGTCTGTTAGTACACCACCGCCGACATAGCTCCAGTAGGCGAGCCGAGCCTGCGCATCTTGGCATTGATTTGGCACAGAAATAGAAGACAATTGGTGGTGGTTAAAATTAGAGGTAAGATCACGACGCCCCAACGTGGCTGCACAGCCGTTGGACGTGCGTCCCGTCTTGGGTGACGACATTGGTGGTAACATCGTGACGGGTTGCCACACTGTAAATGCCCGAACCCGCTTATAGTTTTGTTGAGAGGGTGAGCTACACAAAATTTATACATCGTTCAAATATTCTTCACAGACGTAACAAGAAATAAGCTTAACTGAAATCTAAAAATGACTGGTTGTCGAGGATTTCTCCTACAAAACGACTACTGCAGCCTGGTCGCTGCGGACGTTGGGGCCCCGCTGAAACTTGGACGCTTTTCAGTTTTGCACGCCGACGGCCAATCACGCGAGCAAGTCCACACGCCCGTTGCGTTGCATTCTACATGTGTATTTTGGAGGCCGCGCAACATTGAATCTATAAAGTGCGGCACATCCCTCACGTCGCTTCTTCCTCTCTTTCTCACTCCCTTTTTTTATTGTCGTCCCGTCCTTTATTCACAGACGAACCCGGTCCCTACAGACGACCACCGCTCCTTCAATTTACCCAGCCGACAGCGGTTCGTATAGACCCTGAACCGCGTCCTTGGCTTTGCGACCCCTCCCCCATCACGTGCGATATTCCACCACGTCACCACTACCCGCTCGCTATGCCCGAGATGCAGGAGCCCATGTCGGCCGCCTGGGGCCTGGTCCTCAGCGACGCCGACTGGACCAAGCTGCGCGCCGGCCTCGAGGCCCGCGACATGGAGGACCGCTGGCGCTACATCGTCGATGCACTCGACGTCTCGGGCGTCGTGACCATCCACATTCAGCGCAGCTGGACGGGCACCGAACTGTATGCCATCCATGTCAAGCCAAGCCACGACGACGAGCCCACCCGGATCATCGCCATCACGTGGGAACAGAACAAGAACGGCATCCTCATCACCGAAGAGCAGGCCAAGATCGAGGTCACCATCCTGAGCCGGGGTTTGCTCGAGTGCGACTTTGAGCAGCTGCCCGAGTACGACAGCTCCCTGATGTGGAACCACCAGGGCATGAGCATCCACGCCAACATCAACCGGAAGCATACATAGCAGCGAGAGACTACGAAGAAATAAAAACTAAAAAGATACAAGCATGCTCTTCTGCACAGTCTAGGCTGCCCATCTCACTGTGCCAAGGCGAGGCAACTACGATCACGAGCAACGACTCGCTATTCGGCTACAGGGGTTCTTTTGCCAATGAACGACATGTTCGGTGTCATCATCAGAGTCTGACGACACACCTGACATAAAGAACAAGACCGAGTCTGTGAGCAACAGCGCTTTGTGTAGAGCACAACATATGATCTGTGAAATTAAAGACGGAAACAGGGTAAGATATCGAGAGGTAAAGGTAGTAAATAAAACCTAACTTAAATATTGTAATGAAAAATATTAGAATTAATAGGTCAGCTTAAGAAAAAGGTTTTTTGTTTTGAAAAAAACGTACAGTTACAGTAATATAAATATATACAAATAAAACAACGACCCTGGGGTCTACAAGAAGGTTATTAAAGAACTGGAGACGTTGACGGTGGCACTGGATGCGGCCATACACCCCTCAGAATCGGCCAAAACGGTATTGACGCGGCTGAGTCCTGGGCTGGCCATTAGCACAAGCACTGGATCTGCCACCACTGATTGGAAGTTTCATTCGGTCGCCCTGGAGAAAGCGCAGCGGCGCCATGCGATGTCTGTGGTGAATGAAGAAGTCCGGGAGCGCTATCTTCTTCGTCTGCAAGACCGGCTTGCAGAGGAGGATACTAAACGGGAGGCATTTGCTGCGTGCCTTCACCAACAGGAAGAAGTTTTACAGAAACATGAGATGTACCAGACAATCCATGCCCGGATGCAGTTGAAGCAATGAAAATGGTGTAAAGGGATCGGCCCGGGGGCCTATAAGATAGACCTGTTGGTGAAGTAAATATCACAAGATTTTATCAATCCAATTATCTACCGTGTGCTGATTCGCCATCTGTTCCCAATCAACGTTGACCGTCCTAATGCGTCCGTCGTACCACACGTTGTATGTATTACACTACCAAAAGATGTATCTCTAGCAATACCAAATGTCATCTCTCTGTCGCTTATTAGAGTTCCTCAGACCCTCCTCGTGATCCGAGAAATAGTTCAAATATTCCTCAAGTAGCTTAGAACAGAAAGCCTAACAGGAGGTTTCCACTAGTTGTTCTCTTGGACGAAGCAGACGTCTTTCTAGAGGAGCGCAGCCTCACCGATCTAAATCGAAATGCTATCGTATCAGGTAGTGTTCACATACGAGGCCCTGGGTCGCAATCGGTTCGTTTTCACTAACAGATCCGAATTTCAGTGTTTCTCCGAGTGCTGGAATACTATGACGGCAAGCCTATACTTTTTGCACCTGTGTCTGTCTTCCAAGGCGACTTTCTGGGCTTCTCTGTGACTACTGCAGGCATCTTGATACTCACCTCCAACCGAGTCGGCACGTTCGACCAAGCGTTCAAGTCGCGCATCCAGCTCGCGCTGCACTAGGAGAACCTGCGCCTGCCGCAGCGACGCAAGATCTGGCGCAACTTCTTCAACCGCCTGAAAGACCCGGAAGAGTCCGAAGTCGATTTTGACAGCCTGTACGACCACATCGACGAGCTGGCCAAGGAGGAGATGAACGGCCGCCAGATCGGCAACGCCATCACCACGGCGCGCCAACTCGCGCAGTTTGACGGCCGCAAGTTTGGTTACGGGCAGTTGCAACATACTATTAAGGTGGCCAGCAAGTTTGAGGTGTACTTGAAGGGCGTCAAGGGCGTGACGGACGACGAGCTGGCCCGGGATGAAGGGATTCGTTGAGAGAGACGAGTTGTAGTACGGCTCAAATAAACTAATGAGCCTGGACGAGATAAGTAGCAGACGCTCAAACGTGACCATAAAGAAAGGAGTAAAGCAATGTAAACTTTCCTATATTGCCATCGTGAAGGTAGAATAGTCGACCCACCGCCATATTTTTGCAGTACCGCCTTTAATCTTGTGCTTTTTCCTTTTGGCTTATTTCAGTATAACTCCGTTTTCCAGTTTACTTATTTCTCCGTTAAAAAAAAGAAAATTACTTATTTTGTTTGTCGTATCTAGCGAAAGTACATCGTGAGATGCAATTCTTTAGACGATCCGAAGGGACCTCTCTTGAAAGTGCCTCAGCCAGGCGGATGCAGCGCTATAGCTGCACTCATAGTAGCCTACCCGCTCATACGCGCCTGGAACCCGCGTTGACGAGCAAACGACGATTCCCGACAGCTTGATCAGGCTATTGGACGGCATCTCCCTAATGATGACAAACCAGTACGGTCGTCCGGGGCGCATCTCTGGAAACCCGCCACTGGCCCAGGTGGACTGCGGCCCCAGCCCTGATGATTCATCCCGCAAATGGGCATCTTCCTCCAAGTTAACCTTCGACTCACGAGTTGAGTCGCCCTCATAGTTAGTGTAGATGTCTGGCAGCAGCTGGTCCGCGTTGGTGACCACACCCGGCGCCGCGGGCCAGCTGGAAACGTCAGCATAATCCAGCTGCACCATGCGAGCGTCTACGTCCAGGAACCCGTCCAACGGCGGCAGTAGTGGGTTGTTGTCGGGGTAGGTGCACTCCGCGCGCCTTATTTGAAAGCCCGCGGCCGGCTGTGACTGGGGATGGTGGCTGTAGTAGGCCTGCACGTCGGCGTCTCGACCCACGCGCGACGCCCAGGTCCATGAGGGCGCATAGTATCCCGGGTGGCGCTCGCCATAGCTGCCGATCGACACTTGCCAGAGCAGCATCGTGTCGAGAAACTCGGCCCACAGGCCGGCTAGGTACGTTAGGCCCAGGCGCGCCGTGGCGGCCGAGGCGATGCCGGACAGCGCCGGCAGCACATCGGACCCGAACGCGAAGGCGCGCCGCGTGAAGCTGTCCACGATGTCGTACCACAGCGAGCAGAACGCAGCGGGCCCTCCGCCGTGCTGGCCGCTCTGGACGGCGCCCCAGAAGCGCAGGACGTCCTCCATGCCCTCGTGCCGCTGGCCGGGCACCTCGGAGTCCTCGGCCGCGCACTCGCAGTCGCCGCGCACCTGACACTCCCAGGCCATCTCGTGAAGGCCGAAGTACAGCCGCCGCCGCGGGATCATGCGCTCCTGGTAGGTCCAGCCGCGGCGGTGGAGCCACGAGACCTCTTCGCGGGTGGGGCAGTGCGGTGCGATCTCGCGGGCGACGGGGGCCTCGACAAACAGCGTCCAGTCGAAGACTCGGCGCACGTAGAGGCCGTGGGCGAGTTCCGTCTGCCGCCAGTCGGCGCGGCCGGCCGCCGAGGTCAGCCCGGTGGCGCTGTCAGGGCCGGCGTCGGCGTAGAGGGTGACGGCGGCCTGCTCGTAGACCTGGCGCATGCACACAGCCTCGCGGCTCCAGTCTTCCCGCGAGTCCTGTACGATGCAGAGGGAGTCGATCCAGACGTACCGAAATCCTAGGCCGCGCACGGCCTCCATGACATGCTGGAACGTCGGCGGCAGGGCAGCCGCGGGGATGGCACGCTGGAAGTCAGACAAGTTGTGTGAAAGGAGGCGCAGCGGTTTATGCTCCTGACCCCAGCAGTGGCTCAGGGCAACGTAGTCCGTGTAGGCGGTAGTTTCGCGGGCATCACTGCTGTCGCCTGGGATGCACAGCTTGGGATCGCCACCACCCGACCCGATGTCGATCAGGCGTGTGGGCCACCATGCGGCCAGTGTCGAGGGCCTGCACTGCGGGTGCGAGGACACACAGGTGGTGATCCACGAGCGGGCCAGGTCGATGCAGCTGTCCGACAGGGCCTGCGCCGAGACGAGTCGGCGGGTCCGAATCGACGGCCACGGTGATGCGGAGCTAGGCAGTCAGTCAGGTTCGCGCAATCCTTATCCTCGGCTGCTCTGTGACGGGAACAAGAAAAGGGCGCACCTCGTCGTAAAGATCTCGACCACAAGCCTCTGGCGTCCGGGCCCTGTGACTTCTAGGTAGTAGCTGTCGCGGGCTCCATATTCACCAACTCGTCGCAGGATCGAGACGCTGGCCTCGGACGAGGGGCGCAGCGGTCTGAAAGCTTCCACAGCCGACGCGATGGCAGCACACAGGCCGCACGTTGCACGACTCTCGAGCAGTTGGGCCTCGCTAATCGGATAGTCGTAGACATGGCTATAGTTGCCTTCGAGGCAGATGCGGCACTGTTCTGCGGCCATGTCGAGACAAGCGTCTTGGGTTTGGATTTTTGAGGGGGGGTGAGGCTGACGTTCCCCACGGCCGGAGGCTTAATGCTGGCTTGCAATACACGGTTGTCAGTGCCAAGTTTCTTGGCATTGGTTGCTGTGGTTGCTGCTTAACCCCCAAAGACGGTTGGTAATTTACGAAGGACGAAACAAGCTAATCCGAATAACATAACAGCAACTTAGTATATATCGACTTCAATTCTAACATTTTACTACGTGTATTGATTATCGTGAAGAACTTATAAAATACTTTATTACTCTTTCCAGGAAGCTTACTACGCTTCCATGACTAAGAGGACTCTTCCCCTTACGTGATTGAGAGGCTTTGTGGCCATACCGCTTAGAGGGCACCGCCCACGCAGTCGATTCCAGTGCAGCTATCGTTGACTGCTTGGCTGCCTCCTTATATATGACAGCGGCATTTTCTTCCTCGAGGAACGCACTCAGTTAGACGATACAATCGACAAACTTGCACTTTTGTGTTTTACGTATATATATAACATTCCTGACGACGTCATTCGTACTTCACGGCCTCGCGGCTTCTGGCGACACGCAGCGCCACGAGCTGGCCTGGTTGATGTCGCCCACACCATCCCACGTGGACTCCTGCGGATAGAAACATAGCGGCCGCTGGCGCAGGACGCCCGACGCCGGGACGTGAGGGTCTTTCCACGTGGTGGCGACAAGGCGCTCGACGGCGGTGCCGTTTTCGACCCAGGCCATCAGAGCCAGAAGAGCGTCGTGGTCGGCGTCGGCATAGCCAGGCACAGAGTGCAGCGTCGACGGCCACAGCAGAGGCGCCTGGTTGGCGCCGGCAAAGTACCAGGCCGCGTCGACGTTGGTGCCGCCGCAGTGGCCGAGGCCGGGCACGGTAAAGTAGCGGAACCAGTCGTGCAGGCTGTCTGTCCCGGTGGCGTTGCCGACCATTTCGTAAAACTGATGAGAGCTGCGGGTCGGAATGTAGGCGTCGGCGATGCCGTGGTACATCAGGATCTTGCCGCCGCGGTCGCGGAACGCGGCCATGTCAGAGAAGCCGTAGGCCGTGGCCCGGCCGGGATCGACGCGGTCGGCGAGGGCGATGATGCTGTCGTCATACTCCTGCCAGGGCCATTCCGGGTTGTTGAGTAGAAAGTAGCGCTCGTAGTCGGTGCCCAGCGGGTTCGGGCCGTCGCCGCCCAGCAGCACGCCCCAACTCCACTCTGTGCCCTTTTCGAGGCCAGGCATGGCCAGTTTGCCGTCTACTATGTAGGGGTCGTACACGGCACGGACCGTGTCGATCTGTGGCGGCGTCAGGCACAGACCACCAGACGCGGAAGTGCCGTCCCCGGCGCACGCTAGTACGTCCAGGTCCAGGGCGCACCGCTCTGGAGCGCTGATGATGCCGTCGACGACGCCGTCGGCAGCGTCGCACTGCTTCTGCACGGCGGCCTCGACAAGGGCGAACTGTGCAGGGCCGATATGGCCAGGTGAGTCGAGCGGCAGGTTGCGGGCGCCCACCCATGTGGTCCACGGCTGCAGATGAGCGGTCCACCAGGCCGGGGCGCCGATGAGGGCACCGTCAAAGGTGTCGGGAAACAGCTGTGTCTCGCGGAGGCCCTGGCGGCCGCCGGTCGAGCAGCCCGAGTAGTACGCGTACGTGGCGGGGCGGCCGTAGTACGCGGCAGCGAGGACTCTGGCAGCGACGGCCGTGCCGTGGATGGCCCGCCAGCCCCAGTCGGCAACACGCTCGGGCTGCTGCAGCGCCCACGCGCCGTCGATGGCGCTCGAGTTGTGGCCGGTGTCGGTGCTGGCGGAGGCGAAGCCGTACCGTGCGCCCACGGCCGCGTCCGTCCAGTGGATGCCGCCGGCGTAGCCGCCATTTCCCACCGTCAGCATGCGCTCGTTCCACGCGGTCGGCAGCAGCAGCGCGAAGCGGTATGCCGACGTCTCCGAGGACCGAACGCGCACCACGACTGCGCACAGCTCTGGCAAGTCCGTAGCCACCGCGGGATACCCCAAGTTCGCCGAACCCTCGCCGTAGCTACTGTGTTCCGGCAGCATCTCGGCCGAGACAATCTCCGCGCCGTCGGGCAGCGCTCTGGCCAGCGATGCAGCAGAGCAGCGGCTGCTGAGATGGCCGCCAGGGGCGCGGCCACCCACGGCGGAGCGCAGTGCACCCACGGCTGCTGCTGCCCACAGTGAAAGTGGCGGCGTCGACGATGCTAGCAGCAGGCTGCCCACGGCAACCAGGGCGGCGGTCATTAGTCCATAAACGAGATTGGGCGACCGAGGGGCAGCCGTCGGCGGACGGGAGCCGCTTACTACATGCCGTGATGATGCCATATCCGTCAATCACAGGGAAATTATGAGGAAATGACAGGGAACTGAATGTTGTGAATTTGCGAAGGCAAAGATTGTAATCGTTTCTAATATTGAGGAACTTTTCCCCCGCCTTTCTGTTGCCAATCATGTAAAGGTACGGAGTATTGGAGCCGAACGTAAATACGCAGCAAGACTACTTCCAAGAGAGGAACCCCTCTCCGTAAAACCCCTTAAAAACGGTGACGAATGCCTGCTAAAATCGGCGGCCAGAAGAGCGCTTTGTCACCTTCACCTGTACTTGAAACGGTGGCCCGGCCCAGAACGTAACATGGAAACCCCATTCCCTGCCGCAGCAGCCATCGACGAGCAATGCGCTAGCGCTGCGGGAGCTTAGCTCCTCTCGGGATGTTTCCGCGGCTCTGCTCGAGGAGACCGAGAGCGTGCTCAGGCGGTCGCCCGACGAGCCAAGATCGCAGCCATGGGGAACAGACACACGAGCCTGGCTGCGATCGAAGGTTGCGGGTACGCTCTACATTGAGACGCTAGAGCAGCTTTCCCAAGCCGTGACGCGTCGGGTCGGCACTATTCTTAGGTGGGTGGTGGATATTCTTAGCTTCTAAGCAGTTTTTTTATTTTTTATTTTTTATTTTTCTTATCTTTTGTCTCACGGTTACATTATTGTTTTCGTTTCGTTTTATGCTTTCAATTTGATACCTTCTCACACCACATGCTAGCTCTCGGATGGCCGAACTAAGCCAAATAGCGGAATCGTTCGAGAGTGAAGGGCGATACGTCAGACCAGAGCACGAGTCTCGAATCGATGGTGTGTCCCGTGACCTAGAGGACCTGAGACGAGAAGTGCAAACACGGTCGGTGAACCCGGACGCGAGCAATGTGGCCGCCTTCACGGAGGCGGACGTCAGACTATTCAGAGTCCGGGTGGCCAGTCTGACCGCCTCAGAAGACGCCTTGCTCGCCGACCGAATTGTGGCGAGCCTGAACTACGACAGCCGCCCCGTCCGCCTCGACTCCGTCCCGCAGGCACACAAGGAACACCTTCCAGTGGGCCTTCGACTCGCGGCTCGCGGACTGGTTCCGCTCAGGGAGCGGCACATTCTGGATCTCGGGCAAGCCTGGGTCCGGGAAGTCCACTTTTATGAAATTCATCTCCAAGCATCCCCGGACGCGAGATCTGCTGGCAGACTGGGCAGGCTCGTCCGACACACTGGCGGTTGCGGCGCACTTCTTCTGGATCGCGGGCACGCCCATCCAGAAGTCGTGGCAGGGGCTCCTCCAGTCTCTGCTCTTCGACCTCCTGCGCGGACACCCGCACATTGTCCCGCTAGCCAGCCCCAACCGCTGAGCTGCCGCCAAGGCCGGGCAGTGGCAGACCGCCGCAGAGCCATGGTCCGTGTTCGAGCTGGCCGCCTTACGCTCCCTAGCGACAGCTGACAATGTTGGGCTGAGGATGTGCTTCTTCATCGACGGGCTCGACGAGTACGACAGTAACCATACCGAGCTCTGTGAAGTTCTGCGCGACATGGCTGGCTCGCCCCATATCAAGATGTGCCTGTCTAGTCGTCGGTGGCCCGTATTCGAGAGGAATTTCGGTGGTGACGACCAGGAGAGCCTGGACATTCACGAGCTGACGAGGGACGACATTCGACGATTTGTGAATGCTCAGCTACTGTTCCACGCCCGATGGACTGCCGAAGTGGCTGAGGATGTTGTCTTAGAGAAGACCGAGCTTGTGGACCGGATCGTGTCCCAGGCCGACGGCGTGTTTCTCTGGGCCTTCTTTGTGACGCGCTCGCTGCGGGAGGGCCTCTCCAGCGGCGAGAGAATTGGTTACCTGAGCAGACGGTTCCGCGAACTGCCGTCGGATCTCGACCAGCTGTTTCAGCACATGCTGGAAACCGTGAACCCGACCGACCACGCCAAGATGGCGGGCATCTTACAGGCCGCCGTCCACGCGGTGGAGTCTCTCCACATCGACCTGTACTGGCAGCTGGAGAAAGAATTTGAAAGCCACGGTTGTCCCGCGTCGCGCGGCTCGGTCGTAGGTCCAGGGCCGCTAGAGGAATTGGCCGTGCGCAGAGAGCAGACCATCCACAGCATCAACGAGAAGACCAAGGGCCTGCTCCGGTTCGTCGACAACCGGGTCGAGTTTCTCCACAGAACTGTGAGGGACTTCGTCTTGACCAAAGACGTTGGCCAGTACCTCCCTACAACGGCTTCGTCGCCATCGCCACTGCCTATCTCGGTTTCCTCCGAACCACGCGCCAGAACCACCCCCTCGTCGCAGCCGTCGTGAGGCTGGGAAGAGGCCTGAACACCGGCCCGTTCATCTCGCATATTAACCTAACATTGATGTATGCGTCGGAAGCGCTGAAGCAGACAGACCTGCCCGAATTCTCGCGCCAGCACCGGCAGACCGAGGAGCTGCTAGACAAGTACGAGGCCGCCGTCGAGGACATGGTGCGTCTCGGCCATGTCACCATCAGCGGGGTCAATGCGCAGAGCTGCGATGCGCGACTGCTCTTCCGCGAGGAGCTGGTGAGGCACGATGTGACGCTATACCTCGCCAAGAAGATCCACGAGCAGCCCGGCTTCTTCGACGTGTTCGACGAGTCGCCGCTGTTCGCCGCGCTCATGCCCATGTCCATCAGCAGCGGCGAGAGCCCCGCGCTCGTGCCCGGGGTTCTGGATCTTCTCCTGCGGCACGGCGATGATCCCAACGTGCTGCCGCGACAGCTGCAGCCCGGCACGCCTGGCGCGTCCGAGGCGGCGTCGCCGTGGGTGGTCTTTGCGCGGAGCACCATGTCCGTGTTCAACATGCTGTCCGGGCCCTGCATGTTCCCAGCCCTGCGGTTCAACGCGTCCCTGGATGATGCCACCTTTGGCCGCCTGATGGCCCACGGCGCCGAGTAGTCCAGGTGCTGATTTCGGTGCTCCATCGTGGCAAGCCAGTGCCGCCGCCACATGTCTCCTTTGTCGCTCTCGCTTTTCGGTCGACCCATGTAGCTTTCTGCGGGAGCCTCTACCACTCCCAGGTCTCGTGCCGCATCGTCCATCTTGTTCGCTGCCCTGTCCGCGTCGTATCTGAAGTTGTTGAGGGTTTGGATAATTTTGCGGTAGATGATCTGCTTCGCCTCGAATGTTTTTGGTCCCTTCTGCTTCTTCTTCTTCTTTTGCCTGCCGTCGGTGCGCAGGTTTTGCTTGGTTTTCTCCTTCCGAGCAAGAACATCGGGGTACACGGTTCGGTCGTAGTCCATGCGCCGTTCATCGTCTCCGAGGATCTCGTACGCTTTATCAAGCTAACGTGAGACGAACACATATTAGTGAGATGTCCGTGTATGATAAAAAAAGTGGAAAGGTGGTCATACTCGTTCCAGCTTTAACTTGCAATCTGGATCGTCGGTACACTCGTCGCCTCGCAGCAAAGTCGCAAGGATTCCGTGCATTCCCTTGATGACAGGCTTTGCTACCCACTGACTGGTTTGTACAATGCCGTAGTAGTCGTCGGCGGCAGGGAGCGGCTCATCGTCCATGGTTGTTGTTTGTTGTCGCTTGCACAAACAGATGGCATTATCCGTTATTGCTTATTCTGTGGCCCAAATAAAGTTAACAAAGCCAAGAAACAATTTAGAAAACAATAAACATTTCTTTTTGAAAATGGAGAGTCTGTGTCCCATGGCTGACAATAATCACGACCAGCTCCAATTTATGTCTATGAGGATAACTTCCATGTGGTCCATAGTCTCTCCCCCGACAGCCCTCGGAAGTGAATGGGTATGTCCAAGACTGTGTTGAGTAACGTGTCGCATTGTGGTTTTTTCTAAAAGTGTCGTAGGATATACAAGCTGTCTTCAAGTGAATGACAAGTGAATGACGATCACTGACAAGAAGCGCCTTCTCTCGGCCCTGCTTATAACTTTTGCTTGTTGGCTATCTTGACATGCATGCATTCAGATGCACGTAATCAAACAAGCGCCTCTTGTACCTCCCGTGGCATGGGACCCCGACGCATCTAATTTTGTTGCATGGTATTATGCTGCTCTTTGTCTCCCGGCCCCTCCATCTTTTCCTCCGCCGTGTTCGGCCCTGTCTTCTCTGGTTCTGCATTCTCGGGCGGTTGCTTCTTGGGCGGTTCCCTCTCTTTACCCCCTGTTTCTTTTTGCGGTTTGTCCTCTTCTTTTTCCCCCCTCTCTTCTTCATTTTTGTTCTCTTCCTCATTTGTCTCTTCCTGTTTGTTTTCTTCCTCCCTTTCGTCCTCTTTTTTGTGTCCCTCTTCCTCAGTCTTCTTTGCTAATGCTTCTTTCTGTGCCTCGTATCCCCTCAAAAACGCCACATGCTTTTCGTAGTATGCATCGTATTCTTTCAGTATGGCGGCTTCCTTGCGTCGGCACTCCTGCAGCACGCGTAGGTTGTCCGACCGCAGCTCACTGTCTTCGTTCAAGGCGCCAGAACGGCTTCTGGCGACGACAATGAGGGTACAAAAGCTCGAGGCGCTGGGATGTTGGCGCAGGTATTCGTAGGCTCGGTTGCCTGCAGGGAACGGTCCGATTTGGGCGTTGACCTCGCCCAAGGTCCGCCGTGCGTCGTCCACCTCATGGCCAGCAGAGTTCAGGCGGTCGTCAAACTCGTGGAGTTTGTCGAGGATGCCCTTGTAGCGGGTGCCTCCTTCTTTGGCCACGCTCGGCGACAGCGGCGTCTTCTAGACGCGCTTGCCATATCCGGGCCGGGCCACCACGGTGCGGTAGGTGGTCTGGTCGTACATATGGCGTTCTTTGTCGTCCATCAGTGTCTCGTAGGCCTTGTTGAGCTATGCGTGACGGGCGCGTGTTAGTAGATTGAGCGTAGATGACATGACAAATCAACAAGGCGCACTGACCAGCTGAAACTGCTGCTTGGCATTCGGTGTGTTTTCATTCTTGTCGGGATGCCTCGAGAGCGCGAGGGTCTTGTAGGCCGCCTTGATGATGGGCTTGGTCGCCCACCGGCTGACCTCGAGGGTGCCGTAGTAGTCATCGTCGGCCGGATCGGGTGCGGACATCATGGTTGCGGTTGGTTCAATGGCTGTGCTGGGAAAATTTGACGCAGCGTTTGAAAGCAGAAAAGCAAACAATTTGATTGCAATCGAAATTTGAAGGGCAGGCCCACCGATGCGTTTGTAAACGTCAACAATGCCCACGATGAGGAAGGAGCGCATCACCTCCGCACACGTGGCACGAAAACAACACGTGATGACGTAAGTCATTGCGCACATGTACGACATAACAGAGGCAGTCTCCTTTTTAATGTTTACTGACGTTTTTGAGGCACCTTATCCACTTAGTTGGAGGAGTTGTGTTACGGGGTAAAAAGAGGTGGTGTTTGGAGGATGTAATTGTTTTATTAATTACTTTGAGATATGAACAGGCTTGGAAACTACGATGCTAGTTTATGACCCCTTTTTGAATGTAAATAACAGTGATTGTCAAAAAACGCTGCACGTAAAAACAAAATAAAAAATACAGACGTTTCAATGCAGCAACGAGATTTATCACAGCCATTCCTAAGCAATGCGAGAGTGTATCGACTACCATTCTTCCGTAGTAGAATTTGTCTCGCATGACTGTGCGGTCTCCTTTACGTCGTACGTTGCATTGGTTTGTGGGATGTACACTTGAATTGAAAGGAACGACAGACGGTTGTTCCTTTGATGGAGTATATCGTATTGCGTGCGGGAAGCCACGCTCTAAGACAGCTTTTGCAATTAGATCGTGCCCACGCAAACGGCTGTAGAGGTGCCAAAACGAACAATCAAATTCAACGCGCCTGTGGCTGTGCTTTCAGGCTGCAGCCTCGTATTGCTGCGGCGTTGTATTTTTGACAGTTTATTGCTTGACAGCAATGACTCGCGGGGACAGGTACGCGGGCTGGTTACCGAAAGTGGACGTCTGCTTGCAACGCAGTTTTGATTATCAAGTCGGGTAATTGGAATTGGGCGTCTGTTGGTCGTTAAAATAACCATAATTGTTTGCTACGGCCGACACGGGTAAAGTGGGTGTAAATACGAATGAAAACTAGACCTTGCCGCTCGGGCGGGAGAGCAGTGGGCTGCATCTTCAGGGGTTTGACACATCCGTATAAGCAGCCCGCTTCCTCGAGGTTGTGCATGCAGCCGATCTCAGATGTTGCACTTGACGTTCGTCATACATCGACGCCGCAAAGATGACTGACTCAACTGAAATACCGTCATCAACAACGTCAATTCCGCCGGCGCCATCGACCACCTTGGCATCGTCGGACACATGGACGACATTCTCTCTATCGTCAACATCGTCGGCGGCGGCGGTTGACACGTTGGCAACCAACTCCACCCTGCGGCCAATGGAAACCGCGTTTGTGCAGCCACCCAGCTGCACTGGCCAATTCTCTACGACATCGTACCTGTACTACAACTCGACAAAGTACGATTACACGCAGGTCACAGTTGCCGTATCGGACACGCTCAACCCGCAGTTTACAACCTGCCAGCCGCCCGGATGGGCGACGGTAATCCCCGACAACCGATTCATCTTCAGCCCCGGTGTCTGCCCGCAAGAATGGACAGTCTACGACATGAAGGCGACGACGACGCAGTATGAAACGACCGTGTCGAGCGCCTATTGTTGCTCGAGTGGGTTCACGCTCTCCTTTGACTATCCCTACCAGACCGCGCATGCCAGTACCTCCCACTATTATAACTACGCCGGATCGCCAAATACTCGCTACGCGGGGGCCGTCAGCGGTTATTATGGGCCGGCTTGCTATCGCCAGGTTCCAGTGACACCAGAAACAGTGACACCGACGGCAGCATCCACGGATGCATTCACGACAACACCCACTCCCACGGCGTCGCTTCAGATGCACCTCCCGTACAGCATCCAGTGGCAGGCCAGCGATACCAAGCACATGTCCCCACAGCCTCCGCCCGTGCCCTGCACGTACAGTCTGTACTCGTGGATGCCGGGTCAGTCGTTGGCAACGGGCGAAGCCACCTACGCCCGAGGCGGCGGGGGCAGTATATACGTGCCCGCAACGGGAACTGTGACCAACTATCAGTATGGCACGTACGTCCCGACGAGCAGCAACGCCCCTGTCAACACGGACTGCCCGTTAGTCGAGGGCGTGGGCAAGGGCGTCAACCACGGCTATGCGGTGGCGATTGGGTTTGCCACGATTGGCGTGCCGATTTTGGTGGTCGGGTTTGCATCTGTCTGTTGCTTCCTGTGCCTGCGGGGCAGCATGAAGAATAAGAGAGACGCACGACGGGCGGCTGAGCAGGCACAGCAGCGGCGTGCCGAAGACGCCTGGGAGCGGCAGCAGTACGAGCAAGCCGTGGCGATCTCGCTGCGGGAGATGCCGCCGTCAAAGATGGCCGGGGTGACGCCCGCTACAGCTACAACGACAGGTGCCGCTACGGACGCCGTGGAAGCAAAGTGAGGAGAGATGAAGATACTTGGGACAATAAGGAGCTGCGCAATGATGGAGAAGTGAGAGAATGTGTAAATGATAGAAAGAACTGCCAAGGGCACCGATGGTATATAATAGGTAATGAAACAGCGAAGAACATTCAATCCAGACATGAAAAGCCCACCAAAGAGAGCTCAGTCACGCAACACTATTACACCACTGACCGCAACTTACGGTATGCGTGTGTTGTCGGCGCCTTGGATGGCTTGTGAATGCGCACGGCCCACAGAAAGTAGTCCTCGAGAGGCAGCAGGTTCAGCAGCACACCGTTGACCTGCCAGACGAGACCACAGACGATGGCGCCGGCGACGGCGTCCAGGACAAAATGGTTGGCCGTGGCAATGATGGCGACCAGGATGGTGGCCGGGTAGACGAGCGCGCCGAGGACGACGAGAACACGCTTGAGAGAGGGACGACGAGAGGACCGGGCCGTGTCGGAGCTCAGCAGCATCGTGGCAATCGTCAAGCCAATGAGAAACGAGTAGCCAAAGTGCAGCGACGGCATGGCGGCGTACTGGTTGCAGAAGCGGTTGGTGGTCCAGACGCTGCTCTCGCCCGTGGTCGAGTGGACCGTGTCAACAAAGCCGTAGTCGAGGCCTTCGGCGTCAATCCCACTCGCCAGCGCCGGGTCGCTCAGCAGGCGCGGCGGCATGCACGGCCACGCCGTAAAAATGATAAACGCCAGCAGGTTGCACATGGCCATGGTGCGGCGACGCTTCTCGTAAAGGGCCGGGTGGTAGTTGTCGAGGACGGAGCGCCAGTGTGTTAGAGAGTGGAGTTGGCGCTGCGGGAGGGTGGTCGTGACGTAGTACAGCACGATCAGAAACAGGATCGTGCCCGGGATGTGGATAAACGAGTAAATACGGTTGATCCAGTGCATCAGCGCGGGGCTCTGCATGAAGTACTGCTGGATGGGCACCTCGACAAAAATGTGCAGACGCTGCTCGAGATGCACCAGCTGGAGGGCATGGCGGCGGGCGGCCTCGACGACGGACTCGTCAATAATCACCATGGTCGAAAAGGCGCGGCCTAGTTGGTAGACCCAGTAGATGAGCGCCCAGTACCAGGCCTCAACCAAAAACGGAAACTTGCGAAGGACGCGGCTCAGCAGGCGGTCCTTGAAAACTTCGGTGTTGGGCGACGACACGGTGCGGCGCCACCGCCAGAGGCGAATTGTACGTTGGTGCATGGCTTCGACAGGCTTTTCGTCAAAAACAGTGGTTGGCGAGGACGAGGAGGAGGAAGAGGAGGACAAGGACGACGACTGGCGGTGCTTGTGCAGGTGCCACGACTCGGGCCCGGCCATGACGAAGGCTTCGTCGTCGGTGCGGTCGGCCTCAGCATCGTCGTCGTCGTAAGGTGTTCGAATTCGCGGCGCCGGTGACCGATTGTTGGGGCTGCTCCATCGGATGTCGTCGTCACTGTTGGTAGCGGAGAATCGGACGCTGGTGTCGCGGTTTAGCAGTGTGCCGCCACTCAGCAGCCCGAGGATCACGGCGACCTCGACAAAGGGGCCGAGGACCATGATGGACAATAGGAAGGTCGGTGGGTTGGTTGATTTGCAATGATGAGTATGAGTAAAGACAAGAATGAAAATGGATAAGAAAGGGATCTGATCTGATAAACTGGTGACTCAAAAGAAGCTTAAAACTAACGGATGTCAAAATAAGAAAGCGGAAAAAGACGACGCTTTTGAATAAAAAGAGGAAAAATGGGATAACAAAACAAAAGAGTGTACCGTGTACCAGGAGAGAGCCGAGGAAGCGGCGGGAAAGGATGGGGCTAAAGAGCCAGAGGCATCGAGGACGGTGCCAGACAAATCGTGAAGGTATCAAAAATGCTGAAAATGATGAAAATGCACTAATGATTATCTACATCAGAAACAGGAACTACGACGTCAACATCATTCTGACATCCATCTGTACACACGACAGATGTCCGAAATTAGTATCTGTTCATCCATAATAATGCGTATGTCCGTTGGAAATGGCACAAAATACAACCGTGATGACTTCGGATGTACCAACACAAGAGGTCTCAGTCGTGTCCGTCGTCGCCTTATCATAGTCACTCTCGCAAAGAGGTCAACGAGTACGATGTACAACGCACGTGGTGAGCTACGCCAACTACACCAACAAAACTACACACGCGACCGGCAGACACGGACGAGGACAGTTGCATTCTGCGGTGGGTGCTTGTGGCATACGTCAGCCTCCCCCCGGGTTCACTGACTAACGCTTGCTGGGTAACGTCAGGAGGACGGATACGTCGGAAGTGACACCCCCACGGCAGAGTTGTTTGGCTACAGACGATGTTCGAGAACAGAAAAATAAAAATGAAAATAAAATAGAGTAAGATTATAATAGGATGCCAAGAAAGAAAAAAAACTTGCAAAACAAAACAAAACAAAGGACACCGCGGCAAGTGCCAAGACGGTGCCAATATGCCAATATGAGCACCAAGACGACCGTGAACGACGACGACGATGCCGACGGACAGCGGTGCTGCACGACCCCGTCGCAGTCTTACTCGTTCTCTACGACATACGGCATACGCGTAATGTGCTCGATCCTCATGCGTCTTCTTTTCTTTTGTCTTTTCGGTCTGCATGTCGTCTCGGTGATCCGGTGGGAAGAATGTGTAGGAATGGGACTCTTATGTGGTGTTAGTGGGTGGGTCGGGGACCCACTACTCCCGTACAAATCAGTGGGTTGGGGCTGTTTCGGCTTCTGGCGCGCAGCAGTGAGTTTGGGTGGGCGCTCCGGATGAGATGGGATGGGACGCATAGACGTATGACGTACAAAGAAAAGACAGCGTTGAGCTTGCTCGCGGCCGGCAGCCACGCCAATGAAGTCGGACTTTGAAAGGGCCGCGTACCGTGCTGCAAGTGCGAGGACAAACCAACGGGGACGCACGCGAGCAAGGGTCGAAATAGGGCTAGCTCGCTGGAGCAACGAGGCTCCGGGCCTCTGGGGGGATACCAAACGGCAAGATCAGGAAAGGAGTTTCAGCGGGTTGGTGGGGAGCGGCGTGGGCATTGTAGATCTGATCCTGGGGTGTGATTGGTGGGTGTGTGGGACAGTGAAGCGTGCTTAGGCGAGGTTAGGGCAGCCAAACTAGCATGACTGATGACGACGCTCCCCGAAGGAGGAAATAGACGGTGAACGAAGAACAACCTTCTGGCTGATGAAGAGCTGTTGCAAAGTGAAAGTGTACACAAAACTGAAAGAGTGCCAGAAAATGCACAAATCAGGATTTTGACCAACACGAGTCAACGAAGCATCGAATCCCGATCATGTGAGAATCGAGGACAAGGACGAAATCACTAGGTCGATAACGATCATGAGATAAGTCTCACGCACTGACGGCCGACACAGGATATGAAGGACGATACGAATAGGACCCGGAATGCGTTATTTTCTGCCAATCTTGTCGATTTCATGTCCTGCCGTTCAATTTCCTGACAATCCGGGCCTTGGATGTCAAGTATGTGCGTTGAAGGCCTTGTAACTCCCTGCCAAGCCCTGTACATGTACTGGGACACAGTGCCAAAGGCTCGGAAAGGCTCGGGCTCTGCATGGCACCACTCCACTCCGTACTCATAAATGCAGAATGTTCTTCCATCACTTGGCCGCACCTCACTACACGTACTTGGTCGTTGCCTTTCCTTTTCTACTGGCCCGTCGATGTTCTTATCTGTTCAATGCGGAACAGGAGCCCAATAATAACACCTACCAACTCGTTCCATTCCGCACCGCGCGTGAGACCGCCTGTTCTGCCCCCTATCTCCTCACTTTTTGCTTCCCCCGGAATTTCTTCGGTACTCCATATCACAATAGGTTTTCGAGGCTCGGACAATCTTACTCTCCGACGGGCCCCTCTAATCCGGTACGGAATTGCAAGTTTCCCGAAGTATACTAATCGTAAAACATTGCTGTAGTCAGCTAGCAGAACATAAATGAAGGGCCACCTAAACGTATCATCGCGTTGATGGTAAAGTAAGTGAGAGTGGAACAGGAATACAATGTAACGGTCAGCATAACTCAAGTCTGAGACAAACCACGGACAGAGATCATTGTACAATACGTGAATGAGCTGAATAACGAAGTAATTAGAAAAGAAAAGAAAAGCACAATTTTTGAAGGAAACAAATTATACACTTCTATTATAGACCAGTTGTTGTTGTTATTATTCGCCTTTCTCAGCCACTCCTGACTATTGGCGGCTCGCTAGATAGAACCCTCCCGGGGAAAAAA
>WNYF01000203.1:0-26072 GCA_021396225.1 Sporothrix inflata
GTTAAGAGCCCTGGCAGGAATCGAACCCGCTACCTCTCGGAGGTACACCCAGCGCTTAACCACTGCGCCACAGGGGAAAAGAAATGAGATAAAAAAGTAAATGAAAAAAAAAAGGAATGAATAAGTACCAACAGAAGAGCGGCCATGAAATCGACGTCACGTGCACACGCGACCCCATCGCGGCTTCCTAATCGGCAAACTGCGAGAGCGTGCAAGCGACCACACGTGTGCAGACGCAATAAATCGCCATGGACGTCTATTTATTCGTGGCATCGGACCTGGCCACTAATTTGCACGAACAAGTACACTACATGTAGCTGCGATTTAGCCACGTACGGTGTACTAGTAGATTCTGAGATCGTGGCTCCGGCTGTACAGGTCCAGCCTTCCCGGGCTTCTACATTAAAGCAAGAAGTTGAATCGCCAAACCTACACCCTAGGTAATAGCACGGCATTCATCAACATGTAATGTAAACCTATGGATTGTATCTATTAATAATCGATATATTATTATTACTATCCGCCTTTCTCAGCCACTCCTGGCTATTGGCGACTAGCTAGAACCCTCCTGGGGAAAAAACTGTCACAGATCTAAGTGGGTGTGTTTTCTTGGTTACAGGTGCGTGTAGTAAATAAAACAAACAAATAAAACAGATAAAACGAGTACATAAGAAATAAGAAATGTGAAATAAGCGATCGTAGTGTCGGTGTTAGAGACGCCTCACGCCGGCGTCGGTGACCTCTCGAGCTCCCGGGCCAGGCTGTACTCCTCGAGTCTCCCGCTCCGGATAAGCCAGCGGAGGAGTGGACGGGCCGAGAGGCCCGTCTGTAGGCGACGGTCCAGGTCCGCTGGCGTTTGTGGCCACCCGGCCGGCCGCGGTGGAGTAAAGGGGCAGTGTAAGAGGACGTGGGCCGGGGTCTCCTCCTCGGTGCCGCAACGGCACGCCGGCGAGTCGACGGCCTGCCTCCGGAAGAGGTACGCATTAAGCCCGGGCCGGTACGGACTTGTGTGAGGAGGCTGCTTTCAGCCTTCGTGAGGTAATAATCGATATATGTGTATAAATGCTCTGAAAAAAGAAACGTTCAACAAATTAACAAGGTAGGGAATATTCAAAGGGCGAGAAACACGGAGAAGGAAGATCCATGAAAGACAGGAAGAGCGGTTATACTACCACTACCATAAGAACCAAACCGTTAGCGGAACTCTATATGCGGCTTTATGGCCCTGTCGTATTGGCAGACCTTCGGGGCAAGTCCAGGTCGATCAGCCACGGCAGGTGAAGAGGCTCCTCCTCGTCACCCTTGATGGCCGCATTGACAAACAGTGTATGCGTCCCGGACGACTCGAGGACTAGGTCGCCACCGGCCACGTGGCTCGTCGGCCGACATCCTTGCTTTTCAAAGTCAGCTAGTCGTTGTGCCTTTGTCGTGGCCGCCGCGTCGTCGTCAAACTTTCCGCGCCGGAAGCTTTGCAGCGTGTCCAGCACCGTCGACCGGCCATGGTCAATCGCTGTAAAGTGCGACACCGTATCGGCGGTGGTCGCGTCCGTGTCCCGCCACGCCACCAGTTTGGCACCCCAGCCGGCGTGCACGTGCCCGAAGCAGTGCAGCAGCGGCCGGGCACGTGCCACGGACCGGAAGAGGTCCGCGACGCCGCCACGCTGCTTTGTCGCCATTCGATCCAAAACGCCCTCGGGCGGGCTGTGCGTGAGGACAATGTCGGTGTTGTCAGATATGTCAAAATCATGTCCATCCGCCGACCGGTACTGGAACCCCCAGTCAGCGTCCGGGGAGGTCGTGTAGGGGCTTGCGTACACGGTCAGGGAAGCGCCGTTGGCTAGTGTAAAGTCATGCGTGCCCTCGTCGAGCAGGTGGATGTTGTGGGACTGGCGCGCGTCTTCAAACAGCTGTCGTGTGTCGCCATCGCGGCCGTACTCACGCGCCACGAGCTCGGGTTCCGAGGTGAGCCCGGCCTCGGCCACTTTCCGATGGAAAGCGGGCACGTCCAGGGTAAAGTCGTGGTTGCCGGCGATGACCAATGTGAGTGACGCACAGAGGTCCTTGAGCAGGTCGAGCGTCGTCTGAAACTCGATGATTTTCGACTCTTCCGTGAGGTCGCCGCAGTGGATGACCACATCGGCACCCGTCGGTGGTAGGCGCTCGGGTGGGAAGCGCTTGCCGTGCGTGTCGGAAAGGACAAGAATTTTCGTTTTGACGGTCGCCATGACGGAAAATCGCAACTTGGGATGTCGGGACGAGTCCTAGCGAAGAAATCCGTTATCGGTATCGGCGTCGAGCTGTGGTAATTGAGATTCAGTTGCAGGAAAGGTGACGGGCAACTTCCTTCGCTTTTAATGTTGTTTTTTGTTGGCGAGAGGGTTCGAAAAGTGAAACAAGGTGGGCATGCACCTCCTTATATACCGCCCACCAAGAAGTGAACTCTGTTTGGAGGTATCGATATCCTTAGTCAGTGGGTGTTGGTGATCGACATTGTTTGATCTCGTGAGACCCGTTGCTGAATTCCGAGCAACTAGCAAACGAGGCCCGTCCTAGGGTACTGGCAAAGACAAATCGTCATAGCGAGTTGAAGACATGAGTATCTGGTGACTCACTGTGTTGTCATGCGTTGTGTGCAGAAAGGCGCGAAACAATATGGCAAACCAATGTTCGCGGTAAGAGGAAGAAATTAATATCCAGGGGGCGAAACGCGATACGCTCAATGGGGAAGGGGCAAAAAAAAAATTGCTGACAACGGAAGCAATAAGTGACGTAGCACACAATGCGCGTTATAGGAAAGAAGCACACGAGGTACGTCGTTGTTCGGGGGGAAGGCTTGTTCTTGCCCGCAAAGCAACTCGGTGCTCTGACGACCAGAAAAGGAACTGGCTACATCGCACCTTCCTTTCGTCTAGTGTTTCTAGCAATATGCGTCTTTTTGGGCATTCCAAAAAAAAGGCATCTGATGGTGAAATTTCATCTGATCGCTCCGTTTGTCGTCCGTCGCCTCTTTTCGTCCTGTGTCCCTCATCACGCGCATCGATACAACCGTTTTATTTGGTATCATTTTTTTGGCACGCTTTACTCTTTGTACGTTATTTAGCAACCTTCAGACCACACGACCATCCCATCTATGCCGCTTGTTACTGACACACCGTATACATAGACACCCCAAGCAGAAATTCTCCCGCCGCCCGTCGCACGTGCCCGCAACCCGACCGCAACCCCCGGCCCCGATCCCGATCAATACCATGCCGAAGCCGGTCGTCATTGCCGCGCCGATGCGCAACGCACTGACGGAGTGCTTCCAGGCACTCACCGCCCTTGTCCACCCAGAGCTGCGGCGCCAGCTGGTGTTGGTGGGTGGAGCGGCCAGCGTCGCCCACGGCTCTCCATAGAAGACCGAGAACCTGGACGTCGTGGCCCCCCTCGAGCCCCTGCTCGACATTTTCGACGCCGTCGTGGCCTGCGCGCCACATTTCTCGCTCAGACCAGACGGCGCCGTCACCATGGCGGTGTCCCTCGGATTCGAGGTCCACATCAACCTCATCCAGCTGGGCGTCGGCATCATCGACGGCATCTACGAGGCCGAGCCGTACTTTGAGGGTGCCCTGGCCTCCATGGCCGATCTGCTGCGCCTACGGGCCGTGACCGTGGCGTGCCGCGCCGGGGATGGCGACATCCTCGACTTCAAGTGGCTGCTGGCCGAGGTGTCGTTTGCCGGGCAGCTTCTGCCGGCGCTGACGGAGGAGGACATGGACAGTGTCGTCGAAGCCGGCGAGAGGAGCCTGCCGCCTGTGTGGCGCTTGGTGTTGGCGGCGGTGCTGGGAGAGCACAACTACGAAGGGGCAGGCAGACTTCTGCTTCTATAAAAGAACAAATATTGAATAAAGAAACAAAAGGGAGGAATAATGGTGTAGCCGTGGTTGTGGTTTTTTCAACCGTCGCGAACAAAGGGAAGGCTGCATTTTTCCGTTTGCAGCTTGTCGCGTTAGCCCCAACGCATTTGAGGTTGTTCTCTTCCGTTTTTATCGTATTTTACTCTGCAGTCTCTCGTTTTATTTCTTACCTTTTTCTTTCCTTTTCTGTTTTCTTTTTTATCGCTTGTTCTCCTTCACACGGAAGGCGCAAAGACGAGATGATAAAAAATAAATACAACGAAGTCTGCCTCTTCTCACTGACGACTGTTGATACGGTTACAAGTTTCAGCGAACTGTTTTCTACAAACAAACTACGGCCTAAATATTCCACATCTTCACTGCGCGACCTCCCCTCTCTTTGTGACTCTCTCGTCTTCTGTTGCGATGGCAGGACCACGGCAAAACCCACCTGGTGACGACAACGCCAATGATCACGACAATCGGGACGACACCACGAGCAACAGGCCACGTCCTGGAGCCGACCGACCTCTCGCAAAGACGATCAACCAACCCGAGCCGATACAGACAGAGATAACACGGGCGGACGAGCACGAGGCGTGGGTAAACTGGGTCTATCCTCCCGAATTCTACGACAGGCTCTCGAAGATCCATTTGACGCACGACTCTCTTGCGGAGCTCGATCGCCGCAGCCGTCTTGCACAACACCGTCCAAGGCATCATCGACCGTACGAAACCGTATCTCTCCTTCTACGTACGATGCCGAATAAAAAAGGCCTTGCCCGGTTTGCGCGACACGGCGGTCCTGATCTCATGGATGTCTGTAATGTAAGACGATTGTTTTCTTTTTATTAATAGCCTCCTCTCGATACACACCCCCTTTCCCCTCCCTTTTCTTTTTTTAAACTAAAGTGTTAACTAAAGGCAAGTGTCGACCCCCGAAATCGTCTCTAGTAGATATACTCGGTAAAGACGAACCGTCCCCTTTAAACGCAACTACGACGACCGAGGCTAAGACGAAGAGGTCTACGCCGTACAACGCCGGCTTCGAACAGCACTTAATCGACCACGACGTATACACCACCTACGACTCGCAAAAGCCAGCCAACTGGGCCGAGATCCAAGCCGCCCTAACCCAGCGGCGGCCGTCGCTCTCGTCGTCGCAGTTCTCCGAGGGCGCCTTCGACACGTTCCAGGACAGCAATGACCGCGCCGAGAACGAGGACGCCGTGATGGTCGATGTTATACCGGCCATTCTAGGCAAAGGCGCCCCCCGCGCGGGCCGCCAGGCGTTAGAGCATAGCATTCTCTTCAATAACCTCACACCGCTCACAGACGGCACCATTACGCAGCCTAAGCCCGACATCTACTATGGTGCCCGCCCCAAGGAGCTGTCCCGCCCTATACGTGACGCACTCGGCCGTTA
Source organism: Sporothrix inflata (assembly GCA_021396225.1). Classification (NCBI taxonomy): domain Eukaryota; kingdom Fungi; phylum Ascomycota; class Sordariomycetes; order Ophiostomatales; family Ophiostomataceae; genus Sporothrix; species Sporothrix inflata. The sequence continues at coordinate 5,302 of WNYF01000203.1, forward strand.
TATCATGCCGTCGACCATACGGGGCAAGCCCCTAGCACCTAACTTTTTTGTCGAAGTAAAAGGCCCAAATGGAAGTGCAGCTGTAGCCACAAGACAAGTTCGCTACGACGGAGCTATCGGGTCCCGCGCTATACATAGTCTACAAAACTACGGAGAAGAGAAACTACAGTACGACGGCCAGGCCTATACTTTCAGCTCGACTTACCACGATGGTACGCTTAAGTTATACGCCCACCACGCTACAGCGCCGACGAGTGAAGGAGGACGGCCTGAGTACCATATAACTCGAGTAAGGACGTTCGGTATGACCGATACCCTTGAAACTTTTATCCAAGGAGCGACCGCATTCAGAAATGCTAGGGACTTGGCTAAACAGCATCGAGATAACTTTATCCAGGCTGCAAATGAGGCAGTCAAGGGGGCATCCCGGGCCTCTCGAGTCCTTGAAGACATTGAAGAGTCACAAGAAGAAGAAGACGAAAGAGAAAAAGAAAAAGTGACCGAAGAAAGAAAGCAGAGAACAGCTCTCCGCAACGACCCATTACTTGTTCTTACACCGCCGGTTACGTCGAACGCGGGTAGCGCCACGAAGAAGCAGACAAAGCGACGGCACCCATCGTCATCGTCGGCGGTGTCAGTTCGTCTGACGCGAGCTGCGAAGAGACTTCGGCGCTCTTCTTCTAGTTAAGTGTGGCCGGGAATCGGTTGAGAATAAACGGGAGGAGGCTTAAGTAGTTGTTAAATTTAGACAAAGTGGTATAAGGGCAACGTAACGCTGTATAGGATAGGAATATTACAGTTTAATAGTATCTTTTTTCTATTTTAAAATATTAAATACTTATTTAACGGATTTTAAATTATAGCTTATTTCTTTTTACTTGTTTCTATTTATTTTTATTTGCACCACGGCGTCCCTCCTACAACTTCATATCCAAGGCGCTTTCAACAACGTCCACCACGGGTGGCTTATCCACACGCTACATACACTCCACCTCCCGGTCTGGTTAATTAACTGGGTCACGAGCTACTTAACGGGCCGGACGACGGAGCTCGCCTTTGACGGGAATACGTCACCGGCGCGCCACGTCACCGCCGGTGTCCCGCAAGGTCCCCGTTATCACCCATCTTATTTATTCTCTATACATCACCACTTTACCGGGCCCTCCGCCGCCACCAAGGGATTATTACCCTTGGGTTCACAGACGACATAAACCTTCTCGCCGTCAGCCGCACGACGGGCTTCTGCTGCCTCCTTCTACGGGAGGCGTGGAACACCGTCACGGCGTGGTCGAGGCCGAGGGGCGTCGTATTCGAGCCGGCAAAAAGCGAGCTTCTCCACTTCACCCGGACCCACGCGGCCACGAGGAAGACGCTCACGCTCGACCAGGACACCATCCTCACTCCCGACAGTCGGCCCGCTTTCTCGGCATCTAGCTCGACAGGGAGCTCCTCTTTTCAGAGCGCCTCCGGCAGACAAAACGCCGCCTCACCACGCAAAGCCACGCTCTCACGAGACTCACGGGGAAGACGTGGGGATGCACGCTCCCGTGGGCCCGCACAATTTATACGGCAGTGCTCCGAAGCACGGCCGTATGTACTTGTTTTTATCTTGTTTATTTGTAGTTTTTTTGTTTCTTTTTTTTGTTTTTGTTTTGTTTGCATGAATAGACGGAGGCCGTCCCCTCCCTTCCCACCCAAAACACTCAAAAGATGGCCACCGCATTCGGCGGACTCGCCACGCCGCCCGGCACGTTGAGCGGCATGCTCGACAAGAAAAAGGACCAGCGTTGCAGGCGCGCACACGTTTCGGACAACTTCTCCAGGTCAAACAGCTCGCCAATGGGCACACCCCAGCCGCCCAGCAGCACCTGGTGGATCATGCCGCCGTCCTTGACGCCATCCTCCAGGGAATCGGACCGCCAGTGGCCGCGCACGGGCGCCTGTTCGAAGCTGGGCGCGTCGCCGGCGACGGCCGCAAACCCGGTCTCCCACAGCCACTGCAGCATGGCCGTGCTGGCCTCGACACCCAAGAAGTCGGGGTTGGACCGGAGGGCGAGGGCCGTCTGTTCGTCGGGTGTGAGTTTGTCGTAGGCGGCGGTGAAACCAACGCGAATCAATAAGACATCGCCCTTTTGAAAGACCAGGTGCTGCTCCTCGGCCATCTGGTGGATGTGCGCCATGGGGATGGCGGCGCTGGCAAACGGGTCGCTGGCGATGCCGTGGCGTTGGCAAAACGCGGCGTAGTCGAGCAGCACACCACGGCCGACGATGCCTCCTTTGGACAGCCAGACTAGGAGGAGTTGTCAGCAGGGTTCAGGTGGCGCACGTTGGATTACGGGGTGGACTACCGTTGATGCCCAGGTTGTCCCCCACCAGATCCTCCCGCTTCGTGTTGTTGTAAAACCGCTGCGCCGCCTGGTAGCCAAAGTGCCGGAAGCCGTCCCACTGGCTGCTGCACTGCGTGTTGAACGCCAGCTCGTCGTCGTTGATTGTGAGGCCCTCGGCGTTGGGCAGCATCTTCCACACAAACGGCGGGCGCCCAAAACTCGGCCGCGATGGTTTTGTGAGGACCCAGTCGAGGGCGACGCGCTCGCCCGTGCGGATCTCGCCGGCGGCGGCGGCGGCCACCACGTCCGGTGTCAGCAGGTTGAGCGCGCCGAACTGGTCGTCTGCGCCATACAGACCCCAGGCGTTGCCGGGGGGCCCGCTGGGGTCGAGGGGCAGCGCTGCAAAGGGCGGCCGGTCGGGGAGAGTCGATGTGCTTGATGACATTGTGCGTGGTTGACAGTGTACAAAGTGACGTTGTTCGTGAATTGTAACTCGTGATAAAGATGGCCGGCCGGCGCCAAGACTACCGCGCCTCAGGGCACCGTACTCTAAGCGCCGACAGTGGCGTACCGATCGCTGTTGTTTGCTGTCGACCACATGTCAGTTGCGTCTAGCCCCTGTACTAGGGTCGCATCACGCCAGGAATGCCGACCCGATCGGCTTAACCAAAAGTAGTAAAAACACGGCAGTTGCCACTTACTTCACACCCTCGAGCCGATCGGGATATGAACGAGGCAGCATTTCCGTGTATCCCATGATTCCTTCCTCCCTTCATTTGTTTAGTTTTATTCTCCTAGATCAGTCGATGGGTCGTGTGGCTTACGACGGTGGGTAAAGGAAATACAGGACGCGAGGGTAGTCCTGAAACGCCCCATCAAATAAGTATTGTCACAGCCATGTGATGGCCCACCGCAAGGGAAAAACAGTGAAGACTAGAACTGATCGAGCATTGTGGCTCGTCGAGATTGTCTTCGATGAAGGGGTAGACTATGATACTCCCCACAAGGGGAATTGCTTTCGGCAATGACTGGCTCTAATTGCTCGTTAAGTCAGCAGTCTAGATGGTGTGGTGAAAGAGGAGGGATACAACAGCCTGCTTCCAGTCCACGACAGGCATCACGAGGCAATGCATTAGGTCGGGAATAGTGCCCATTCCATCGAACTGTGTAAAATTGATTTATATATGTACAGCGGCATTATATGAAACACTTCTTAATATCCCCACATGCTCTCCAATTTGGCTTCCATTTTTATCACTTATTGTGTCCTCCACGCTTCAGTCTCCACCTCGTTCTAGTTGTCAATATGCTCGATCGCGGCCTCCTTCTCGTGGCCCTTGTTGTGCTCGGCCAGGGCGGTCTCGAGGAAGTTGGACTCGAACTTGCCGCGCTTCGCCCACTGGGTGCCGCAGACAATAGGGCTCGTGTTGTAGAAGACGGCGTCGATCTGCTCGAGGCGGCGACCGGTGGTCTCGGGGTAAAAGACGTAGATGAACGGGATGAAGGCAAAGTTGAGGACAGTAAACACCAGGTAGCCTTTCCAGCCCTCGTTGCCCATGAGGCTGGGGGTGACCATGACGGTGGCAAAGTTCCAGAGCCAGTTGGAGGAGGTGGTGATGGCGTTGCCCTGGGTGCGGAGGTGCAGGGGCATGATCTCGGCGCAGTAGAGCCAGGGGACGGCCAGATAACCAATGGCGAAGAAGGTGTAGTAGAGGAAAAAGGCAATCACCACCACAATAGAGGCACCGTAGGAGCCGGACCGGATGCCAAGGGCCATGGTGAGGAAGCAGCAGCCCATGCCGAACGCGCCGACAATCATGCAGCCGCGCTTGCCGATGCGCGGAATGATAAACGGCGGCAGGACGGCCGAGGCCATGTACCACAGGCCGTTGAAGCCAGACAGCAATAGGGACAGGTTGTGGGACAGGCCGACCGACGTCTCGAACAGGTACGAAATGTAGTAGCCGATGGAGCACACGCCGCTCAGCATGACCATGGCCATAAGCCACCAGCCGAGCACGATGCGGCGCAGGTTCTGGGTCTCTCTCTTGTTCGTGAAAATGTCGAGCCAGCTGACGGTCGAGTGGGCGGCGGTCTCGAGCTCAAGGGCCTGATTGATGTTCTGGATGTCGGTCTGGATCTCCTCGTCGGTCTCGTCGTCGGTGCCGTGCATTTTACAGAGAATGGTGATGGCCTCGCCGATGCGGTTGTGCGCCATGAGCCAGCGGGGCGACTCGGGCATAAAGGGCACGGCCACCAGCAAAATGATGGCAAAGACCATCTGCAGGGCCACAGCCAGGCGCCACTCGAGCGCGCCCGAGGCGTACGACAGGCCGTAGTTGGCCCAGTAGGCGACGCTGGCACCGAAGCAGACCAACAAATACTGGAACGAGCCAAACAGCTCGCGTGTCTTGGCCGGCAGCGTCTCGGCCTGCCAGATGGGAATGATGGATGTGTTGAGGCCGGTGCCGAGGCCCGACACCACGCGGCCGACCATGAACTGGGCCTGGCCGTAGGCGGCGGTCTGCAGCACGGCGCCAATGATGACGAGGACGGTGCCGACCAGAATGGGCGTCTTGCGGCCGTAGCGCTCGCTGAAGAAGAAGCTGCCCAGGCAGCCGCCCAGACAGCCGAGCTCGTAGATGCTGGTGATGAAGCCCTGCATGAAGGTCGACGGGTTGCCCATCTGGTGGAGGTAGTCGTCCGCGATCAGGACGCCGCTCATGAAGCCTGAAGGGTTGTGTTAGCAATAATGTTGTTGCTGCAAACAATGTTCGACAAGACCGTATGCCGGCGTATACACACCCTGATCGTAGCCATAGAGGAGGTACGAGAGGCCGCACGTCACCGTAAAGGCGATGCGCAGTGCAATGCCTTGCATGATTTCGGTAGGTGGAGTGTGGACGTAAAAACTGTAGTAAGTATCCAAGGTGTGTTGACAGATGGAAAGAATGAGCGGCAACGGACAGCCAGGAGTCGGCCACCACGGGCGTCTTAAATGGCAAGGAAACGCCACGCCTCACGCTCGAGCGTGTTCTCGGGAAATAGACTGGGCACAGATAAGATAGAATCGGCAACACGCAATGCCGGTCTCCATGGGGTAGCCCACGGGGTAAGCCACATCGGGGGAAGTGCCGCGAGTGGGGGCAATGCGAACACAACGGATTGCGGAGTATCTGGTACGGTCTGGGGTGAAAGCAAGGAACACGGCGAGGAATGGAAAGAAAGAAACGGGAGAAAAGAAAGAAAGAATTCCTGCAAAAACACTCCCGCCACTTCTTCCACTTCTGCATGTGTTGATAGCGCAGCCGACAGCCTGGAGCTTAGCGTATCCGACGGTCGGGGGACTGTCGGACCAGGGACAAAGCTTGGTCCTGTGCAAGACCACGGCGATACTCCACAACGCCCCAGCACACCTTCGACAGGGCGCACGTGCGGTGCCCCGAGCCTGCCTCATCCAGCTCTGTTTGAAGTGGACTGTCAGGAGAGACGATTTACCTCGACGACACGACTTGACGAGATATCGACAGATAACCATTGTTGACGAGAACTCGAAGTGGTCGTTGTGGTCACTGGCTGGGAGAAATACGCCGAACGGGCATCACGCTTTCTGTTGTACGACACAATTGCTCGGCCGTGCAATGGCCTCGTCGGCTTCGTCATGTCTATAGATTTTTTTAGATTTTTTTTAGATTTTCTTTTGTCACGCCCCGCCCGCCCGTACGACATCCTCGCTTCAGAATCGACTCCGACTACACCGTCGGTAAAAAGTCATGTGCCGAGGAGCCTTGCATCATCTCAATGTTGTTGAAGCCCCCAGCACAGGGTCTGGCCAGGTCTCCTGGGTAGGTCTAGGCGAGTCGATTTATTCAGATAATACAATAACACACACTTGGCCTACTCCGTATCCGTCGGGTCCCAGTCGGTCACCAGGTGCTCATCGAGCGCGTCCAGCGCCGCCAGGTCCTCGGCCGACAGCTCGAACCCATTAACGTCGGCGTTCTCCGCCATCCGCGCCCGCCGCACGCTCTTAGGCAGCGGCACCATGCCGTGCTGCAGCGACCACCGCACCAACAGTTGCGCAGGGGTGCACCCGTGCTTCTTGGCCAGCTTTGTCACGACCGGATGCCGCATGCGCATCCCCCGCACCAGCGGCGCGTACGCCTGGACGACGATGCCGTGGCGCGCACACGTCTCCCGGATGTCGGTGCGGGTGTTGAACGGGTGTGACTCGATCTGGTTGACGACGGGTGCGACCCTGAGGCCAGGGTGGTGGACCAGCTCCTCCACGTGCTGGGGCCCATAGTTGCTGACGCCGCCCGACCGCACCTCGCCCGCGCCTATGGCGTCCTCGACGGCGCGCCAGCTGGCCCACCGCGCCGCGGGGCCGCCGTAGGGGCTGTGCAGCAAAAACAGGTCGATGTACCCCAAGCCGCACGCCGCGACCGATTGCCGGATGGACGCGCGCACGGCGTCGTAGGACGTGCGGTTCTCAGCCAGCTTGGACGTGTAAAAGACATCGGCGCGGGTCAGCCCGTGGGCGTCGAGCGACTCCCGCAGGGCCTGTCCCGCCTCGCGCTCGTTGTGGTACATTTGCGCGCAGTCGAAGCCGCGGTAGCCCTCGGCCAGGCCGGCCGTGACGGCGGCGCGCGCCTCTGATCGCGACATCATGTAGAGCCCGAGCTGGATTTGGGGCATCGTATGGCTGTCGGCGAGCTGCAACAGCGTGTGTTAGTGATCGGTCCGTGGCGAGTCGATCAGAAGAAAAACCCACCTTCACGCGGCTGGCGAGCGTGTACTTGGTAGCCGCCATTGTGTCGGTATGGGGAGTCCAATCGTATCGGTGCCGTATGTTTTTATCGTGGATTATCTGCAGCCTCAATGTTCTGTGCGAGATGCTATTGAGTTGTTTGTTTGCTGTTCGTCATCTAGATTGTTGCCGGATACGTCACGGCTCTGGGCGGCTTGTCGTCCGCCCCGCGTACGTCGGCGTTTGGGTTGATGACTAATCCTTTCAGAACGGCGCCATCAACAACCGACGTCATCGTTCTTTTTGACATTGTGTTTCTTTTATTTCACTTTTTGTATGTGTCTCTGTATTTGGTTCATTTTTCATCACCTAACTTCAGGTTCTTCCGTTTTGTAAAAACCACAAAATGAGAGATAGAAAGTTTCGATCAAATTATTGTTGATTGTATGCCTTTATTTTCTATTTAGTTTAGTGGATGAAACATGAAATTCGGTCGGTATTACTTTGTGTTTAAATAGACACGATGAAACCCTTGGAAATGTACAAAAACATAAATACATTAACCATCACACCGTCTCCACCTCACAAGCTACCTACAAACAAACCTACACCCCCACGCAAATGTAGTAGCCGGCCGGCAGGTCGTTGCACGGCGTCTTGCATGTGCTGATGATGGGCAGAAGACCGGTGATGCCGCAGAGCAGAGAGTCGACAGCCCCACGCGTGAGATCCGTGTTCCAAGTGAGTCTACGGGGTCAGCACCAATTCACGATATAAAGAAGGAGAGAGAAGAGGCCGCCCACCTACAGCTTCACCAATGCCACATCCTCCTTGTCGGCAACCGAGTCGCACGTGTCGCCGGCCTGCACGCGGTAGTACTTGCTGCAGTCCCTCGCCGCGCCCTTTAAGATGGGCGACGGGGCCACTGCGGGCGGTGTGCGCGCAGGTGGGAGGGCTGGTGGCGGACTGCGGGACGGTTGCGGGAACCAGAGCGTCGGCGAGGATGTGCCGCCCCCATCATCCCCTCCGCCAAACACAATCACGGTGGTCGTCACGGTCGGCACGGGGCTGGGCGCGGTGGTGGGCCGACCCGGTCGCGTTGTCGGGGGCGGCTGACCGGCTGCGACAGTGGCCGTCGCCGTGGCCGTCGAGGTGACAATAGTGACGCTTGTGCGCAGAACCGTGGAGACGACCGTCGAGGCGACGGTTGTTGTGAGGGTGGAGACGGAAATGAGCGTGGACGTGTGGGTGAGCACGGCCGTGGAGGTCACCGTCGATGTTTGTGTGGCTTTCAGCGCGGACGTCACTGTGGAGGTCGACGTCACGACGGACGTCGACACTGTGACCGACACAGACGTGGACGTGACAATGCTCGTAGCCACGGCGGTTCGGGAGATGGTCGTTGTCTCCGTCAGCCATACGACCGACGTCGAAGGAGGTGCAGCTGGTGAGCTTCCGGCGCCACCACTCCCACCACTACCACCACTCCAACCATCACAGGCTCCGAAAGCCGCATTGCAGCCCGCTCCACAGTAGGCGTCGCCGTCGCCACAGTAGCCGTGTGCGGAGCAGCACCGCCCGACCGTCGAGTTCTCGCACGTCACACCACTGCCGCAGGTTCCATCGGTGCTGGTGACAAGTGTTGGTAGGGGCCCTGGAGAGGAAGTCGAAGGAGATGCCAAATCCCCGGCGACGTTGTGAATGTCATATGATGACGCTGCAGCTCCGAGAAACGCTGCAGCGGTAAACAAGACGGTGAAGAATCGCCGCATTTTAGGTCAGGAGTCATGGGCATGCCGCTCAACTGACAATGGAAGAACTAGATCGACCCTGTAGAGTGGCTAGAACGGCCCCTTTAAAGCGCACTTATAACGCGTCCAAGAAAACGTCTACCTTCACAGTACGGCCTAAAAACGAAGACATCGTTTATTGGGCTCCAGTTCCTGGTTTTCTCCCCCAAAAATAGACCACGCAGGGCCGGGTAGGTATCCGGGCGCAATCTATCAAAGGGTGATCATGCCTCATTGATCACGGACATGGGAGGCGGGGAAGAACTGTTACGTGTACTGCGGGTATGCGATACGGGTGTACGTTTCATTTGCCTATACGACTACTTGTAGGCCATTTCCTTCAAATTCTTCTCGAGCGTCATGTTAAACTTGATATATAATGTGGTGCTGTACGGAGTACCCTATAGGCCGGTTAAATTGGGGGAGACACTTTTTGTCCTCACGAACTATACGGTTAAAAGCAAGTTCCAGCCGCCAACAGTTTGAATTCGAATGTACCTGAATATCCAAGACCATATAAAAAAAAATTAAAAAAAAGCCCTAGTGTGCCCCCCTTTCGATTTAGAACTGTCGTCCCTTGTGTTAGTTAAACTGACGTAAACAAAGGACCCAACGCCCCGTGCTGATTTTTTTTTTTTCGTTCTTCTTTTACCTTTTCTGAATATCGCGTTTCTTACTTCTCTAAATCAAATATTTTTGTGTCTTTTGTAAGTGTCATGGCAACGAAAATGTAAAAAAAGACACAAAAACCAAAAACAAATACCAATGCATGGCCGTGCCGACCTTGGCGGATATTGTTGTCACCGTTGTCGACAGCATCCTACTCTAGCGGGTAGTACATGCCGGCATCGCTAGACGAAGCATGACCGATCATGTTGTCTTCGTGCTCGTGTGCACCGCGCGGCAATTTGTGGGTCTTTTCGCCGGAGACGATATTGACGTAGACATGGCCGTTGCGCCGCCACGAGTCCAGGTGTGGGTACTCATAGAGGAGTTGATTGTCATTGAAAGCCATCCTCGCCAAGCACCACAGTGCCATCTTAACGGTGAGCGTGTTCCGGCCATGCGCCTCCCAGGGCACGACTGCGAATTCAATGTTGCAGTACTCGCGATCCAGAGGATTGTTGTCAATGAACTCCGAGTGCACGGACTGCGCCGACGTCATGGACACGTCGGACGGATCCCGTTGATGTGCTGCTGACGTGGCAGGCGTCGCTTCGTACCTCCGTGGTCGATTGGCGGCGTTGCCAGAGCCAATCGGCTCCTCGGCAAACCGTAGCACCGTTAAGTTGGCGTCCGTTAGGATAAAGCCGTACCGGGATCGGTTGAGCGACATGTAGTGTGTAATTTGCGCGACCACCTGCTGCCATTCCTCGAACGCGCCGGTCCCCGTCTGCACCATATCAGGCCGCCATTTCTTGCTGAGCTTGGTTTCGCCCGGCAGAAGGTTCAAGTGAAAAAAATCACCATTGGCGTGACATTGTGTCCTGTTGGGATGCAGGTCGGAGATTACTGACCAGTCGGGCACCGCCGTAAACGTGTTGCACCGGCTCCCGCGGCCGTAATGGCACTTGCTCGGAAACGGACGCAGGGCCGCGTTAACGACTGGGGTGATGAAACGGCGCAAGTAATCTTCGAGCATCTCTTCGTTGACAATCTGGCGGTCGAATCGGTAGGGTTCGTTGACCTGCTGCTCGTGGGGGTACTCCGCGCCCAACGAGGTTTTGAAAATTCGGTACAAGACTTCGTAATTGAAGTCCGCCCAGGGGCGCCATGTTTCATGCTGCACAGCATCGTCAAGACGCGTGTTGGGACCTAGCATAACACGGTCGTCATCAATTCGAGGATTGGCCTCGGTCAGCATGTCCAGGATCTTCATCGTTTCGATGTGCGAAAATCAACGGTATGGACAACGGCTGGTAAGATATGATGGCGGGGAGTGTCGTTGAGAAGCGTTTCGCAGCGGAACGCGTTTGTCGATGTCGTTTGAGAGACACCATGTATGATTTGTTGAGCACCAGCTCCCATTTTATAAGTTTCCATATCATCTTGTTCATGAGAATGATCGCGATATGCTCGTCGATATGACAAAGACCTGTGGGAACGGGGTGCCCTTCTTTTGTCAAGGAGATATATTTTAAAGACAAAGCACCATAAATAGCAGCGCGTTGGCAATGGCACTACTGGTGCAAGGGGAAGGGCATTGCGACGTATCTTTGTTCTGTCGTTGTTTAATTTCATCACCGGCCAAAATTATTAGATACTGGACAGTGCGTTCCGATGCGCATGTGCGCCTAGTTTGCTGTCTCATTTTATCCTCAATGAAGACTGTGATACAGAACTAACGGAAAGCCTCCCTTCCTAGTAGTATGAAAGGGCTACAGAGTTACGTATATAGAAGAAAGACGGCAGCAATGGTATATATTTATCACAATGAAGTAAATTGATCTCAATCACGAAACGACGTGCCTGTTATTTGTGTTCCACCTTCCCTGTGGCTCTATATATATATCTTAATTTGCCAGTCGAAGGTAAACCCGGCTTTGGCCTGCATACGTGGAGCTCGTTACCTTGCTACTAAAAAAAGTCATCCGTCAAAGAAGACTCCCACTTCTGGACCCGATCTCTGTAATTAGAGTCCGAACCGTGGCTCATTGTGAGGTGCTGAAAGAATCTATTCGTACGCCAACGCAGTGTCTATAAACGTGGTGGTAGGGTAGCAAACTACCCAACCATGGAGAACCACAGTAGGTATACTAGACGACGTAAATATCATTCATTACGGTATACGTTACAATACCGTTTCTTCTTTGACTGGTTATTAGCGGCCGCTGTGCCGTCTGTGCGACGTTCAACATCTGGTTTGCTATTTTTGCCACGTGCCCCCGCAGAGGCCCCTGAAAAGCCAAATTTAGTAGCGGCAGCCGTGGTCTAGCCGCCGTTTCTCGGCCCTAGCCACCCCTGCACGGACCAACACTTGTGTTAAAACAAACCGCTTGGGACGGCCTTCCCTGCTGGAAACGCATTGATAAAGATCTCTACGACGTGCGTATACGCACGTCGTACCGCCCAATGGCAAACCTGACGTGGTTTCTGCCCTCTCCCAAACAGCAAACCTTCATTTTTTAACACGACTCTCTCCTTTCGACACCATCGCTATCCAGGCCAGGACCAGCGAAGAGCGAAGATGGCGTCGTCTCACGCGGATGATATGGACACGGCGACCAGCCATCCAGTTCCATCCCCCAGCGACCCATCCAACGCGCCCCCTCTCCCTCCCGCGACGACCGCGACCGAACAGGCCACGAACGAACAGGCCATGGACGAGACACCGGAAGCACCGCCAGCAGACCCCCCAGGCACAATCCGTTTCCCGCCCCTGCACCCGCTCGAGCGACGTGCCAAGCGCGAGTCTCCGTTCTGGCCGTGCCGCGACGAGACCGTCATGGACGGCCCGCCGCGTTGTACGTTGGACGACTTGAAAATACCGCGGCTGCGCAAGAGCGCGTTTGACGTCAGCACGGCCTCGTTTCTTGAGCTCCTGGGCGCCGGCCGCGACGGCGTCTGCTGGAAAGTCATGTTTGGTGACCAGGGGCCGTATGTCTTGAAGATGGTAAGCAACTTCGCTCACTTTCTTTCTCTTTTGTTGATCCGCTCGTTGTCCTCACACGCTCACTCGTTCGCTAGTTCTGGGACGTGGAACGTACTTTCCCCAATACCCCCTTCTCCGAGTTCGCCTTCCAACGCGAGTGCCGCACCACCGCGCTCCTCCAGATGATCGAATCCGTCATTACCGACGCCGACGCCGCCGACGCGCCCATCCAGCTGTTGACTGACATCGGCAGCTGGCCCCAGCACCTGAACATGCTACGACAGTTTTCCGACGAGAAGCGCTACCTCAATGCGGCAAACCCTCCCGACCCAGAGTCGTTTCCTGCCCGCGTTGCTGCCTGGGGCCGCACCATGGTCCCGATCAAACTTGCCGACATCCCCCGGCTGCGCCAGACGTACGGCTGGTGCACGGTGACCCACGCACAGCTGCGCACCGTACCGCCCAAGATAAAACCGGGCCTGGTGTACGTCGACCGTAAGTGCAAGCGCCAGCTGCACGAGCACTGCTCGGCCCGGGCATACGCGCAAAAGACAGCGATGAAGGCGAAACTGGCGGCGCGGGGCGAAACCTACCAGTGGGAGAAGGAGACGACGCCCAAGTTTGACTTTCACTATGGGATCGTCTACGAATACATCGAGGCAGCGCCCAACGACGAGGCCGGCGTGCAGGCCGTGATCGACTTTCTAGCGCGCGTGGGTTTGGGTGTGTGCCAACGCGGACCGGCGCACAACTGGACGAGCAACGTGCTGCTGGACATGGCGGACCTGTGCACGCTGTACGATGGTGCCTGGTCCATTCGATCGCTGCAGAATCCCATGCGGGCCAAGGACATTCTCGAGAACATGGGTTCGAACTTTGTCCAGCGCATGCCGCAGCCGATGAACCGGAAACAACCACAACTGCCGAGCGGTTAGCAGACCGGCGGTCCCGCGGGTGGTTGACCGTCTAAGAGCGCAAACAACATTTTCACAGTAGGAAAAGAAAATTGGAAGCTGTTTAGCAGTTTACGGAGGCTCTTTTGTTTTAGTTTTAGCTTGACTGTAAAGCGGTGTATATCGTCGTATCCCGTTATACGAATCGTCTTCTTGCCGTCCTCATATCACTGGTGTGGTGTGTAGGACAGACAAGACAAATTGACATGGAAAACGCTGCCATCCGTCCACCTCGCCAAACTCTTAGACCACCTCCTCCAGCTCCTCGGCCGCTTCCTGCTGGGCCATGACGCCCTTGCCGACTTGGCCACGTGCACCGCCGGCCAAACCGGGGTTCTCCGCCTTGAGCTGGGCAAACTTCTTCTCGCCGTCCCAGGTCCAGGGGGTATCGGCGGCAAAGAGCAGGTTCATCTCCTCGAGGGTGCGCTGGTTGGACTCGGGGTACAGGGCCCAGACAATAGGAATGCTCAGGACGTTAACGGCGCCAAAGATGTACATGATCTTTTCGTTGATGGCGGCGACAATGTAGGGCAGGACCAGCGTCAGGGTGCCGTTGCCAATGCTCCATCCAACGACACCCCAGGCGTTGCCCTTGGCGCGGACGTGCAGCGGGAAGTACTCGGTGGGCACGAGCCAGGGGACGGTCAGCCAGGTGGCGCCAAACACCGACGTGTAGATAAACACCATGGAGGCGGCACCCGCACCGAAGCTGGCTGCTTTGGCGTCGTCCCCAGCGGCCTTCGCGTTGAGACCCGCGCGCGACAGCCCGCCCACCAGAAACATGACGATGCCTTGGACGATGGAGCCCCAGTACAGCGTCCAGCGGCGGCCGATGCGGTCAATGGTGACGACACACACGAGCGTAGCGAACATGTAAAAGATGTTGTTCAACCCAGAGATCCAGAGCGCCTTGGTCGCGTTGAAGCCGGCAATGCTGAAAATGGTCGGGCCGAACATGGTGATGCCGGCGATGCCGGTCCAGCACTGGATGATCATCAGCCAGATGACCAGCTGGACACGCCGCTCAATGTGGAGGTCGGAGCCGTCGGCCGACTTGCTGCCGACAAGCATCGACCAGTAGCTCGTTTTTGAGCCGCGCTCCAACGCCATCACGTCCTTCATGTCCTGGAGCTCGCCGTGCACACGCATCGTGGCCTCGTCGTCGGCACCGCCCGAGCCACCGCGCAGCCGCGACAGCACGTACAGCGCCTCGTCTTCGCGGTCGACCGTGGCCAACCAGCGGGGGGACTCGGGGCAGAAGAAGGAGAAGGCCAACAAAAAGATCAAGGGGATGATCTGGAAGGCGACGACAAAGCGCCAGCGGAAGGCCGTCAGACCACCATCGACAAAGCTGACGCCGTAGCCGACCCAGTAGGCGACCACCACACCAAAGATGTTGAGCGTAAACTCCATGGCGATAAAGGCACCACGCGAGGCGTAGTGCGACAGCTCCGAGGCCCACGTGGGCACAATGGCGTTGAGCACGCCGGTGCCGATGCCGTTGACGACGCGCGCACAGATCATCCAGTCGCTGTTCTGGGCCGCCGACTGCAGAGACGCACCCATGATGGACCACGCCGCACCAAAGGCAATCGTGTGGATACGGCCGATCCGGTCGCCCATGGCGCCGCCCAACAGGCAGCCGAGCAGGGTGCCCAGATAGTAGGCTGCCATGATGCCGCCCTGCAGCAGTGTGTTGGTGACGACGGCCGAGTTGGTGGTCGCGTCAATGTAGCCAATCTTCATCGTCTCGAGGTAGTCCTTGGCGTCGTTGACGCTGCCCATCATGCCTTGGTCATAACCTAAATTGTTAGAGAGGAACAATAAAGGAAGGGACGTGGGTGCCTACCAAAGAAGAAAATGGACAACCCGGCCAGACAGTTGACGGCAATGAGCAGCTTCCGTGTCTCGAGCTTGCTCGTGATGAGCCACGGGCTCCGCTGGTCTCGGACGGCGAACATGGTTGTGGATGGGTGGTGAATGAAATTTGTGAGAGCAATTCGAAAATAGTTTGCCAAATGGCCTTTTTGAAAATGGCCTTATTGACTACACAATTATTTACATTGACTGGCAAAGACTCGACGGCAGCCTCCGTTATATATCTTGGCAGGCGAGGGGCCGTCCTAGCTGGGTCCATTTCCTCCCCGTCCGATTTTTTTTGCTTGTCCCCTAAAACAACAAAGAACACCGGACACGGAGCACTAGAAACGCGGGGAAAGGGGAGAGAAAAAAAACAGGAAATGCGGAGGCGGATCCCCCCCGACGCTCGCAAAGGAGGAGAGAAAGTACCCTGCAGGGCTCTCGGCACGAGGGCCTCCTCGCACGACTTTTGACTCACTTTCTCACAAGGGTGGCTCGAATACGACATCGGCGATCGTGCCAATCTTGTCGGATGTGGCATCGGCATGCATGGCAACAACCTACGAGAACATACGAGGCCGAAAAGAGTAACGAAACTACCGCGGGCACCAGGATGGCCAGATGCATCGACTGCTTTGATGGCGGTCGGGGAGCATCTCCAGTCTCCCTCACCTCTTACTTGAACAAAGTCAACAGTAGGTGATGGTCAAGTACACGCTTTCGTGGTCGTTGTAAAGTTGGACCGAGAATCGTTTGAACGAAAGCGAAAACTGGGCCTGCCATCCTGTCTATGTTTGGCCGGGGGATTCTCCCCACTTACGAGGATCGCCTACGGACCACTGCTAGCACTAAGTTACCTGGCATTACGGGGCCCCGCGTATGTAACTCCAGCGCCTTTATTCGTCTGATTTCGCCTACATCGGATGAGGCTCTGTGTCTTGGTGGGCGAGCACTTTTCTTTTTCTTTCACTCTCCAAGGAGCGTCAATAATGGATACTTTCATTTTTAGAGGGGAAGAAACTGCCACTTGTTATTATTATTATTATTATCCGCCTTTCTCAGCCACTCCTGGCTATTGGCGACTAGCTAGACAGAACCCTCCTGGGGAAAAAACTGTCACAGATCTAAGTGGGTGTGCGTTCTAGGTTACAGGTGCGTGTAGTAAGCCGCAGGTGCTTACCAGTAATAAATAAACAACCAAATAAAACAAAATAAACAAGGTAAAACAGATAAAAGCTAGTACGTAGGAAATAAACGATCGTAGTGTTAGTACCGGAGACGCCTCACGCCGGCGTCGGTGACCTCTCGAGCTCCCTGGCCAGGCTATACTCCTCGAGTCTCCCGCTCCGTATAAGCCAACGGAGGAGTGGTCGGGCCGTGAGGCCCGTCTGTAGCCGGCGGTCTAGGTCCGCCAGCGTTTGTGGCCAGTCGGCCGGCCGTGGTGGTGCCGCTGTGCAGGATAAGAGAACGTGGGCCGGCGTCTCCTCCCCGGCGCCGCAACGGCACGTCGGTGAGTCGACGGCCCCCCTCCAAGAGAGGTAGGCGTTAAGGCCGACGTGCCCGGTGCGAATCTGCGTGAGGAGGCTGCTTTCGGCCTTGGTAAGGTGGAGGTGGCGGCGCCGTACAGCCCGTACTGTCCAGCACGGCGTCTGTGCCGCGAAGGATCCTACGGAGTGGCCGTTACCGGCGTCCTGTTGCCAGCGGGCCTTCCAACGGTCGGTGACGGTAGTCCAGTCCGTCTCTTCGGAGGTAGGCGGCGGGGGCGGGGCGGGGATGGGCGCGTAGTAATTGGTGAACGGTCGGGGGCGGTGGACCGCGCCCCGGATAGCTTGGGCTTTCGCCTAGTAGTCTGGCCGGGATAAAAAGACGGCGCGGCGGTACGCTAGGTAGAGGTTTAACGGTGGTATGCCTGCCTCGGAGTGGAGGAGGTGGATAGGCGTGGATCGATAGGCTCCGAGGACGGTACGGAGGTAGCCGTGGAAGATGGTGTCGAGGGAGGTCGTCGGCCGGCGGTTACCCTTCTCCGGGAGGAAGACACTCGCCCCGTAGGCTGCTGTGCTCCGGAGCACTGCCGTATAAATCGTACGGGCCCACGGGAGCGTACAGCCCCACGTCTTCCCGGTGAGTCTCGTGAGGGCGTAGCTTTGCGTAGTGAGACGGCGTTTTATTTATTATACGTGCTCCCGAAAGAGGAGCTTCCTGTCGAGCCAGATACCGAGGAAGCGGGCCGACGGTTGAGGGGCTAAGACGGTGTTACGGTCGAGCGTGAGTGTCGTCTTCGGAGCCTTATGGGTGCGGGAGAAGTGGAGGAGTTCGGCCTTATTATGCTTAAATATAACTCCTCTCGGACGTGCCCATCTTGACACGGTAGTCCACGCCTCCCGTAGGAGGTAGCAGCAGAAGCTTGTCGTGCGGCCACTCGCGAGGAGGTTAGTATCGTCTACGAACCCGAGGGTAATAATCCCGTGGTGGCGGCGGAGGGTTTGGTAAAGTGGTGATATAAAAAGGATAAAGAGAATAAGGGATAACGGGGACCCTTGTAGGACGCCGGCGGTGACGTGGCGTGCTGGTAGCGTTTTCCCATCGAAGGCGAGCTCCGTGGTCCGGCCCGTTAAGTAGTTAGTGACCCAGTTGATTAACCAGGCTAGGAGGTGAAGAGTATATAACGTATAAATAAGCCACCCGTGGTGGATATTATCGAAGGCACCTTAAATATCGATTTATAAGAGAGACGCCGTGGCGCCGTCGCTCCACGCACACCGTACGGCGTCGGTGAGGAGGCGGGCCGCGAGCTCCGTCGACCGGTAGCGCCGGTTACCCATCTGGCCCTCCGGGAGGAGGTGGTTGTCTTCTGCCGTCTCGGCGAGCCGGCGGGCCACGATAGACTCGATAACCTTACCGACTGTGCTGAGGAGTGCGATCGGGCGCCAGCCCTTTGCTATCTGTCTGGCTTCGGCGGTCTTGCCGGGTTTTAGGATGACAATTGTGCGGGACGCCTTGAAGTGGGACGGCCAGTGGCCGAGGCGGAGGCTGGCGGCGGCGATGTTACGGAGCCACGGGAAGAGGGAGTCGCCGCAGGCCCGGAGAAGTGCGTTTGATATTTGGTCCGGCCCGGGGGCCTTTCGTGAGGACGTACGGTGGACCGCCGTCGACACGTCGTGTAGAGACACGTGTTGGCTAATAAAGATACGGCCGTGGGGCGCCGGGGGCACCGGGGGAGGAGGTGCAGCGTCTGGAGTCGGGAAAAAGCGGCGGCAGAGGATTCTGGCCTTCTCGTTAAAGCTCGTTACGTGTGTACCGTCAAGGCGCTTTAACGGAGGGAGGATTAGTGGCACGGAGGGGACGTGGCTCCGGGAGCGAGCCCACTTCTCTAGTCTCCACAAGTCCGCGTCTTTCGCCGAGGCCTTGTATAATACGGCACGCCAGTGGCGCCCGCCGGCTCGGCGGAGGGCGCCCCGTTGTGCCCGGCGTGCGTCTCGTACGGCGTCGTATGCGGCCGTGGACTGGTCTCCGGCCCGTACTCTCCTCTCCGCGGCGCGGAGGGTGTCGGTGGCGGCGGCGGTAGCTTTATCCCATCCGGGAAAACGTTGTCCCCGGGGAGGTGACTTGGCCGGGGCGTACGTATGTATGATGCCGGTGAGCTTACCGATTAAGTCGTCGGTCTAGCGCTCGAGGGTGATAACGTTAGTGGGCGGCGGCGGCGTCGGGAGGAGGATATCTCGCCTTAAGGCCGCGGCCTTATCGTTATCGAGGCGGGCCCAACAAAAGCCGTCCGCGGGCACCGGCGGTGTCGTTACTAGTATAAAGTAGGCCTGTGGCGTGTGATCGGAGCCCGGCTAGTCGAGTACGGCGTGCGTAGCCCGGAGGCGTGGCGAGGCCTACGTGTGGTCTATCGTTGATGGGCGTTGGTGAGACCGGCCGCCCTGTGGTTGTTACGTCGGTGTGCCCGGCGGCGTGAGGAGGGATAGGTCTTATAAGTCGGTAAGGTTAAGGAGGGCGTCGACGTAGGCGGAGGTCCGCCCGGCGGTGTCCTAGAGCGGGTGGTAGAGATTTACGTCTCCTATGAGGACGACGTCGGCGTCCGGGCCGGGGTGTGGTTGGGCGGCGAGGCGGGGGATCGGCGAGTCCTACGGCCGCGGCCCCGGTGTAAAGGGCTTGTTATAGACGCCGAAGATGTGGAGTGGGCGCGGCCCTTATGTGTGGATCGTGATGTAGATAAGGTCCTTCTCGGCGGTGTATTCCTAGTAGGATAGCGGTAGGCTCTTCGCTACGTATCCGGCGAGGCGGCCCTCTCCGGCCTAGAGTTTATAGTATTTACCGGAGGCCGGCCCTAGCGCGTCGCCGTTCGTTATTTTTACTACCTCTTATAGGAAGAGGACGTCGGCGCCGAGGGTGTCTACGTAGTAGAGTACTGTCTATACGTATTGGTTGATTTTGTGTATATTTTATAAAATGATAATTACCATTAAAGGGATAGGGGGGGGAGTTATAGTATACGTATTATAGTAGTTATATCGGGGCGGGCGGGCGGCGTACGGCGGCCCGTGCCGCTGGCGTCGTGGTATTCGGCGAGGGTAACCCGGTAAAACGGGCAGGTGCGGGAATAGGCCGGGTGTGGCTCCCGGCAGTTCGGACAGCGTCTCTCCTCCGGGGGCTTATCGCAAGAGAGGCTCTCGTAGGCACCTCCGTAGTAGGCGTAGCGGGGGGGCTTTCGGCAGCTACGCACCTCGTGCCTCCACGTCTGGTAGCGGTGGTAGATTTGCGGCCGGGTGTCCTATCTATACGGGACGGCGCGGTAGAGACCGTAGTCGAGGATAATGCCTTCCCGAATAAGGAGTACGGCGTCGGCGTTAGTGGCCACCGTGAGGTATAGGCTGCCGGGGTGGGCCGGCGGGCCGTCCTTCCGGATTATAGGGCGCGTTTGGAGGACTAGGTAGGGCGCGTTTAGTCTATCTTATATGTTTTTCGGTTCGAGGAGGAGGGTGGCGGCCGGTACGCCGTAGAGGACGACTTTCGGGCCAGTGATCGTAACGTCGGCGCCGAGGTCATCGGCCTAGGACACGTCCTTGACGTACCACCGGTCTATTCCTCCGGGGAAGACGACGGCGCTATCGCCGCTCGGGAGCTAGCGTACGGCGACGGCCTATACGCGGTCGCCGGCGACGGATTTAACGGTGTTAATAATAGTCTCGCGTAACGGAGGTGACGTCATACGGCTAGTGCGGAGGATAACCTCCTCGCGTGGTAGTGGCTTCGTTACCGTGGTGTTCGCGT
Source organism: Sporothrix inflata (assembly GCA_021396225.1). Taxonomy (NCBI): domain Eukaryota; kingdom Fungi; phylum Ascomycota; class Sordariomycetes; order Ophiostomatales; family Ophiostomataceae; genus Sporothrix; species Sporothrix inflata. The sequence goes on from WNYF01000203.1 coordinate 25,848, forward strand.
TACTGTGGCGGTCGCTTATTTATTATAGCAGGGGGGTGGTTTATGTAGTGACGCGGGAGGCGTACGTGGCCGGCGTGGCCGTGGCGGCCAGAGGCGGCGCCGTGGAGGCGCGGAGTGCTTGCGAGGTGACGGTGTAGAAGAGCTTTTATAGAATCGTGTCGACGGCCGAGCCGGTGAGGGGGTCGGCTTCGTACACGATGGCGAGTGCGGCTGCCACGGCGTCTG
>WNYF01000204.1:0-25484 GCA_021396225.1 Sporothrix inflata
CGGCCAACGGCCAGGGGGCCCACGGACACGGTAGCAGTAGCAGCGGCGGTCAGGCGGCAGGCGGCGCGGGTGGCGGTGGCGCTCACGCGAACGGCGGCGCCGCCGCCTCTGGCGACAAGAAGAAGTTTAGTCAAGTCAACAAGGAGGGGTACTCCGTCAAGGTCTGGAAGCAAATGGCCCGCGACGTCGACACACCCATGCCCACCCACCTCGCCAAGCGCCGCAAGAACACTATCGTCCTGCCGCCCAAGCAGCTGACCGACAGCAACGGCATGCCGGCCGGCGCCAGCCTCGCCATGCCCATGGTCACCGTGGCCAAGGTGCGCCGCCTCGACGCCGCCGGCAACGCCTACGAACAGTCCGTCACGCTGGCCGATGGCCAGCAGCACGTGGTCGACGGCGAGATTCTGTCGACCACCCTCCTACCGGCTACGACCCGCGACCTGCCGCCGACGCTGCAACAACAGCAACAGCAAGGCCAGTTGCAGGGCACACCCAACCGCAAGCGGGCGCCTCCGCCGCGGCGGAAGGCCAAGGTGGGCCGGGGCCGCAAGAAGGGCGTCCTGCCACCCGGTCTCCATCGGGGCCGCGCCGCCGCCGCCGCTGCTGCGGCTGCGGCTGAAGCAGCTGCGGCTGCTGGCAACCCGGTCGACCCAGCTGCGCCTTTGGCTGAGGGCGGCGAAGGAGCGGCTGCACCAGCAGCTGGCGATGCGGGAGCAGCAGAAGGAACACCGTCGCTTGAGCAGCAGCTGCCTCTCCCGCAGGTCGGCGACGACCACCTGCCCGCGACCACCGTGGGGCCTGAAAGAGTTGCCAGCGAAGGCATTGTTACAAGGGAAGAGTCCGAGCCACCACTCGCACCTGAGCCGAAGGAAGAGCCCAAGGACGAGGTGATGACCGATGTTGCCACGCAACCCCAGTATGAGGCGGGATCAGGGTCGGAGCAGGAGCCGAAGCAGGACCAGATTGACGAGCAACTGCAACAAGAACACACACAGCCGGCGTCGGCAGAGCCACAGAGCAAGCCGGAGCAGATCGAGGAGCGGCCAGACGAGCCGATGCTGGACCAGCCAGTAAAGCAACCTGCGGCAGCTGAACCGGAGACACAGGAAAAACCCACTGAGGAGCCCAAGGAGGAGGCGATGGCAGATGAGCCCCCAGCACAGAGCACACCCGAGGCGTCAGAACAAGCAGCGCGCGGGCCTGCGTCCCCGACTCATCTCGCTCCAGCCGCCGAGGAGCCCACGAATTCGGAGCCGGCACCCAAGGCAGCACCAGAGCAGCCAGCACCCGAGTCGATGGCTGTGGACTCGGCACCTGAGCCGGTTTCTGAGCCTGCGGCTGTCAGGGCCGAGGCGGATCCAGAACGCGAGCCGACTCCCAAGGTCGAAGAGACGCCCGCACCTGCCACAGCATCGGCTGAGCCCGAGGCCAAGGAGCCGTCGGCACCGCCAGCACCAGCCGGTGAGCCTGCAGCGCCAGCGGAACGTGCCGCCAAGGAGCCCACGCCCGAGGCACCAGCGGCGGCGCGTGAGCCGAGCCCCGAGAAGAAGTCACCAAAAGAGGCGCCGGCACTGGAGCCGGTTGTCTCTGCTGCGCCTTCGGCTTCACCGCCTGCGACCGCTCCGGAAGAGTCTGCTGTTGTTCCTGCTCCTGTTGTGGAAGCACCTGCAGCCGAGCCCGAGCCTACACCAGCAGTTCCTGATAGCGCTCCTGCTGAACCGACTCCGCCCCCGCCGGCGACGGAGAGCGAAACAGCTCCAAAGGAGCCTACGCCGATCTCACCTCCAGCGCCTGCAGCCCCTGCCGTCGAGGCCGAGCCAGCTCAGGTTAAGGAGGCAGCAGCGCCTTCGACAGAAGAAAAGCCAGAAGAGTCTGCTGTGCAGGCCCCTGTTGATGCTGCTGACGCTACTGCTGCCGCACCGGAAGAAGAGAAGAAGGATGAGGCGAAGGAAGAGAAAGTAGACGAAGCCAACGCATAGTGGCACATCTGCACTTCTTGTACGAGACATGGTGTATACGGTTGTTAGTCTTTTCTGTCTGTTTTGTTTTCGATGTTGCTATTATGGAACAATATCTGTTCGTGGGTCGAGGCGCGTTTTGTGTTTTTTGGTGTAAATTCGGGCAGCTTTCGTGTTTTTACCTGTCACTATTATGTACTTTTTTATTATATCATATGTTTTATATTTGTTATCCAGCTACAGACAACAAGAAGACTGTTTTGCTTGTATTCCTACATAAATGTTCAAATTGTTACACTTTTTACTGTGTTCCTTTTTTTCCTTTTTTAAGAAAGAAAACAATCTTGTGTAATAAATTCAAAATTGCCAGAAAATGAAAATAATATTTTCTAGATAAATATCAACTACGTCAAGCCTTGCGGCCATTCATTTCACGTCAAATATCTCGATGCATGTCGTAATATTCCTTCAATTTGTGTTCAAGCTTTTCCATCACTATCCGTGTCGTCCAGCGACATCCAAGCTAGCCTTTGCCTCGCACTCCGTCCCAAGCCTCGTCCCCCTTATGATCCAAAGCCCCTTCGGCTCCCTTCCCAAGTCATTCTTCCATCCCCACAGGTCCGTCTTGCGTCTGTCGGTCCAGCCGACAGTTGGTAGGCGACTAGGTAGATGTCGCTGGAGAATGCCGACTGAAGGTGCTTAGGCCGACCCGACGCGGGTGGTGCCCGTCAACGTTGGCTGTCATGTTAGTGCCATGTTGGAAGAAAATGATCACAGGAGGGAGAGACTTACCAGAACAGGCGCTAGCGAGACGGTCGAGCCGCCAATGCTGCTCTCCTCGTCCATCTCCTTGGCGTGCATGGACGTGGACGTGGCAGCCGCCGTTTTGGCTTGTTTCGCGCGGCGGGCCTGCTCGCGCAGCCGCAGACGGCGCAGGATGACAATGGAGCAGACGACGAGAACGCCGGTGCTGCACAGGAAGAACGAAAACAGAAACATGGTGAGGGCGTTCATGTTGCCATTGTTGGTGGTGGTGATGGCAGTGCTGTTGATGGTGCCGGGGCCGGTGCCCGAGCCGGGGCTGGCGTCCGAGCTGGTCGTGGGCGCGAGAAGGTCGCCAGTCGTGGAGGGGATAATCATTGTGAAGAGAGGGACGGGTAGAAAATACTGTTGGAATTTTGTGGCTTCCCGGTGGAATATTTGACGAATGAGGTGCAAAATGAGTGTGTAAGTGATGTTGGGAATCAAGAAGAAGATATGGCAAAAAGAGCAAGGCAGAATTTGAGAGAAGAGAGAATATTGAACATTGAACATGACAAGAAAGAAAGACAAAGTCGCGAATCAAAGAGACGAGAAAAGTGTTTTAACAACGATCATGTTGCTCGCGAGTGGAATCGATTGCTGTGAGGCAGTAGCCATGCAACGAGGACTGGAGCTTAGCTCTTTAGCATTGTTCTCCATCGCGATACTGCGATTGTCGGTGTTAGTCCTGCGACGCGCTCTTACACGACAAAGCTCGCCCCACTCTTGCAACTGCCATTCGTATTGTTCTCAACGACAAGTAAAAGGAGGGAAGGCATGAGAAAGAATGGCGAGGAAATGTAAATGACAAACGAAATTAGTATTTTGTAGAATCGCATGTAGCGGACGTTGTGCAAATAAAAACAAAACCCACACAGATATATCCAAAAAAGAACCAAGACAATGGCAAAATCCAAGCAAGCATAGCGTTCCCTTCTCAAGGGACTCCCCTCTTCCCTTTCCCATTGTCTCTTTCTTGCCTCCGCCCTCGTGGTATAATTAAAGTAAATCGAGCAAAACAACAGACTCCCCGTCTTCTTCCTCGCCACTTGCACGGCGTCCCCTACTTCTGGGGCATGACCATTCCCGGCTGGGCCTGGTAGCCTTGGGCCGGGTTGGCGACGAGGTGCTGGGTGCGGGTCTTGACCTCATTGTCCTGCTGGATGAGCGCGCAGCACGGGCACCAGTAGGTCGAGCAGCAGTCGCTGGTGCCGTCGCCGGAGATGTGGAACCGCTCGCGGATCTCGCTGCGCTTCATCATAATGTAGATCCAGCCGCAGCCCGTAAAGCACTGGATGGCGGTGAAGACCAGGCAGTCCGAGTTCATGGAGTCGGCGCCCTGCATGGTGGGGTCGCGCATGCGGTCGGCGGTCTTGCCGAGCAGGACGCAGGGCAAGAAGGTGCCGAGACAGCACGAGTCGCAGGGGGAGCAGTCCATCAGACTGTGGTTCCACTCGGTCGGGTTGCTCACGGCACCGCCGACGACGCCGCGCTGCATGGGCGCCTGGGCCTGGTACTGGCCCTGCGGGGCGGCGGCGGGCTGCTGTTGCGGCGCAAACTGTTGGTGCTGCTGCTGCTGAGGAGGATATTGCTGCTGCTGCTGCTGCTGCTGAGGAGGATATTGCTGCTGGTGCTGCTGAGGAGGATACTGCTGCTGGTGCTGCTGGGGCGGGTACTGCTGGAGCGGCGGGCTGCCATACTGGGGCTGGCCCTGAGGCGCACCGTACTGGGCGACGGCCTGGGGCTGCTGAGGCGGGTAGGCCTGGGCGTGCTGCTGGGGCGGCGGGCTGCCGTACTGAGGCTGGCCAGGCGGCGGCGTGCTGTACTGCGGCGGGGCCTTGGAGTCCATTGTGTGTGACGTGTGATGTGTGGGTTGGTAATGTGGTGATGCGGTCGAAGGAGATCAGACGCGTCGATTCGTCGTAACTGGAGATGATTGGACGGAGGAAGGAAGTAGACGAGGAGAGAGAGGAGAAAGAAGAAAAAGGAAGGAAGGAAAGAGCCAAGAAAAAAGAAGAGGGAAGGAACGAATATGGAATGAGGTGGGAGCACTCAAGTAATTAAGAGTGGAAGGAGCTATGGATCATAGACCAAAAAAAATGGGGAGGACGAGAAGGAATGCTACTCGTTAGAAAAATAGAAAAAGACGAGGAAGGAGGAAGGGTACAGAGTGCGCCTTCCTGTTGATGGACAGTCTTGGATAGGCTCGATGGGACAGGGGCTCGGCCGCATGTGTTTATGAGACTTGGCCCAGCCAAAGACAAAAAAAGACAAAAACAGCAGGGGTCCTACCGGAATGCCAAAATTGGGAAGATGGAAGGAATATCAATGGAGCATTGGCGGTGGTTTCTCCTTGAGGCGTGGGTTTCGACGGGGAAGGATGGGCTGGAACTGGGCTGAGTCGCGAGGAAGGAAGCTGCGAAGGGGGGGAGGGGGGTTCAGCCCGGGTCACTAATATGGAAACAAAGAGGAAAGAACGACCAACAAAGAGTGCGAGAGAAAAAAGGAGGGAAGGAAGCAGCCAGGGCCTTGGCAACGCCCAAGATCTGCGGCGTCCTGGCAGACGCTTGGCTCGAATCCTACATCATCGTGAACAAGAGAGTGGGAATGGCAATGCACGACGAGTTAGTACGTCGTACTTGTGACAAGCTTTCGTGCACAGATGAACATAGTGTCACGCTCGTCACGGCCAGGGAGACAAAGGCGCTCGTCAAGAGATGCCCTCAGCTCGCCTCCAGATACTTGTACTGATTGCCTGTTCTTCGCTTCTCCGCTGTATCCTTTTTTAGCGCAAAGCCAAGCCAGAGCCGTTGTTTTTGGGAAAGAGCGAAACAGCCTTGCCGAGACCTTATTTGATGCGAGCCCATCGCTGCTTCCCTGTTGGGTGCGCGCTGCGGACAAAAAAGATAGGCGCGTTCGAGGTACTGACTCGAGGTACGTCGTACTAAAGTACAAGAACTCCTAACTTCCCCCCTTTTTGTGGCAAAAGAAGATAGCTGCGCGATGGATAGATGGAATGGAAAATGGGGGATGGGGGCTGAGAGCTCGAGCTGGGAGCTCTTGTGCCTCAATGCCACACCTGCAGACCGGTCACAAGTCTTGTGTCCCGATATAGCCACCTGGCCGCCACCAAATGAGACGGAAGGTACGATGTACAAGTAAGGGGCGAAGGGCGGCAGGCACGATAGAGTGACCTGACTTTTTGTCTTGAAAGACTGGATCCAACTGCTCAACTGCTCAACTGCTCAGAGCTAAATTCAGGATAGTCCAGAGAACTTAACGTCCCCAACAATATGTGAGGCTCATCATCCATCCCTTTTCCCTCTGGCTAGCTCGTTCTGAATCATGGCTATCCTCCTCCGTCGTCCTGTTCGCCTTCTGTTCGAAACGGCCGGAATGAGCGGCTCTCTAGCTGGAAGCGTATTCGTCGTGTAAGTTTTGAGCATGACAAACAGGACAGGACAGAACAGGGTTGCATTTCTTTTTGCGTCGTTCTCAAGGACCCAAGTGGATCTCGGCCAGTGTTTTCGCCTTGTGGGAGGGGACTTGTTAATTTTAGATTAAACTTTTGTTTTTGCTGCTGCGGAGTGCGATTTGCTGGGGCGCTGTCGCTAGCCTGTGTGGGCCTATTCCCCCTGTCGGCTGTTGACGTTGACGCAGTTGACGCTACGCTGGCTGTGCTCATCAACGCGACGCTCCACGCGCGACGCAACCCACACCACAACGACACCCATCCACCCATTCTTCCTTCTGCCGTGCCGAATCGTTTCATGGGGTTGCCAGCGAGCGGCGTGCATCCACTGGTCCTGTGGTTGTATTTTCTTTCTGCTCGCCTGTTATGCGCCCCCATCCATCTCACCCTCACCTCCTAAGGCTGAGGCAGAGCCGAACGCGCCGGTACGTCGGATTGCCATGCAAGAATGAGAGCACGGAGTACTCCGTACTTGCACTGGCACTGATACGCACCTCGTTTTCGGGGTGGTGACCTAGTATGGGAAAGGAGTATTGAAGATTGGCAAGCAGCTGGCGCTTTTCTTTTTCGTTTTGCTCTCTTCTTCTTCTTCTTTTTTCTCCAAGCGGAAGAATGCAGAGCATAACACGAGCCACAGGCCGCCATCTATTATCAACTCATCGTAAGATATGTCGTACAGAGACAAGCATGACATGGCAGGCCGAAACGGCACACAAACTCGTACAGTTGTTGCTGTGCCTCGTTTACGCGTCGTGATATGACAATGCGACGCGCCTCTTTGTCTGGACCCTGCCGTGCCTTCGTGTGTCCCTTTTATTTCATTCTTCCGTTATCCTGTGCTGTTTCTGTGCTGTTCCTCTTGTCTGTGTGCCGAGTCACAGACAGGGCAGATGAAGGAACCGATCCTTTGGGTACCACCGCAGCAGGGGTCTGGGCGGGTCTTTTTCAGCTCCTGATATACATTACAAAGTATCTTATTTTTCTTCACATTTTTTCTTCCTTTTTTTTTGCTTTTCTGTTTTTCAAAAGAAGACTTCCATTTGACTTCTTTTGATTCTTTGCTTCTCATCCTATTTTGCAAACTCGACAGGTGCTTCTTCCCTTTGCCTTTGCCGTCGACGCACTTCGTTGTTTCATGCTTGTTCACACCTTGTCGATCGGCCGAGAATCTTTTCCTCTTCAGACGACCCGGATAGGCTGACTGCGCAAGGGCGTATTCTGCGTGTGTTCTCTCACTCCTGGTCTTCTTTGAGGCACCCTCGTCCACCACCCACCGATCCCCGTATTGCTCGTACAATTTCTCGACGTGATTACTGTCCAACGATACAAGGAGACAAGGCATGCTAAGAGCCGCAAAGCCTGCGGCCCCGGTCCAAAAGGTCCAAGGTCGATCTGCGTGGAGACTTTTGTGTGCTAGTGCGGGTAGGCCGTGCTGAAGTGTCTCCTTTTTCTTTCTTTTCTTTCTTTTCTGTCTCATTCTGAATCAAACTTTCGTTATTCACCTTGAGCTTTGTACTTATACTTGAAAGGACGGCCTTCCAATATTCATAGGATCGTTTCTTCAAGAGACGAAACACGCTTTCTTGAGTTGGTCATGCTTTCTTCTTTTGCTTCAACCACTGCCATTTTATCTAAAGGAGTACCAGAATCCCGCGCCTCCCGTTCCTTTCAGTGGAGACTCGCAGTGAGAAACTGTCAGACGGAGCGTCGGCATGGCACATTTTCTGGGCGTTCTTTTGCCGCCATTTTTCACCCTGCGATAGGGCTGCCCTCTGCCAGGCCAGGCCAAGCTGGAGCTGATCTGTGCTCGCTGTCCGCACTCTCTCATCAGCTGGCAATTTGGCGGCCGGCATGTTCCAATGGCGCAAAGCCACCGGGAAACCCTCCCCTGCCTGCTGGCTTCTCTCACTGGCACGGTCCTTGCCCCAGTATGCCAAGACTATCCAACTGCGGCAACCTCTGGTGAGATGCGGCTCTGCCTTCGTCATACTCGACATACGTCGTATCTCGTCCGTCGCAGGGCCCGTCACCTTACCACCGGCTTGCTCAGGATCGTGTAGTCCGGCACAAACGTCTTGCCGCCCCGCAGCCGCCGTGTTGTCGGCGCCGTCGCGTCCGTCACGAACCCTTGCCGCTCGTAGAACCGCAGCGCCCGTGCGTTGGACACGAAACACGTCAACATGACCTTGCTCACGGGCGGCCCCAAATTGTGCGCCACGACGCTCTGGAAGCCGAGCAGCACGCGGCCGAGGCCGGAGCCCTGGAGGGATGGTGCCAAATGAATTTCGTAGCAGTAGACGACCGGCTGGCCCTCTTCGTACGTTGGCATCAGCGAGGTGAAGGCGCACACGTCGGCGCCGGCCACGGCGCCCTCTTTGGTGTCGTCGGTCTCGTCGGTGCCTTTGGCACCTCCTGGGCCCTTCACAACAATGTACCGCAAATCCGGCGACCGCATCTCCTCCCGTTTGTGCTCCGGCCGCCACTTGAGCGCCGAGCCCTCGTAGTCGTCGCGGCTCGTCGTCTCGATGAGCGAATAGCAGGCCTCGAGCGTCGCCTCGTCTAGGTTGGCCGGCCGTGCCAAGCTGATGTTGTACACCTCGTCGGTGCCCGGGCGTGCCCAGGACGTTGTCCATGGTGCCAAGTCGGGGGCCCTTTTCTGTTAGTGGACACCGTAAAAATAAATAAAAATAAAATCATAGATATACCCAGGACTCACTCCGGCTCGAGATAGTCCTTGATGAACTCGGCGTCTGTCTTTTTGTTGGCCGTGTCTATAGGACTTGTCACGACCCGCCGGCGTTTTGAGATAGCCATGGCCGGCTGTGTGTGACTTTGGACTTGCACGACGGACTTGGACTCGAGCTCAAGCCTTGCGCATTGAGATGCAACTCGACTCGAACTCGACGTGAACGCGACTCGGCTTGGCGGCGTGGCCGCGCTCGAGGACGAGTGCCCTTTATCCCCTCCCGTGGTGGCCGTTTGCTTTGGTAGAAGCCAGCTTGAAGCCGCCCAGTCAGTTTCGCGGACCGTGGTGTGGTCGTAACGAGCTATCTGTTGCTTGCCGTTTGTTGTCTTGTCACCCATTTAAAGCTCAAACCGCCCGTTGGACATGTTATGTGGGCCCCGCACTGAAGCCGGCTGTACAAGTATTGTTACCACCAAACGCTAGCCAACCAAACCCGCTAGAATTCAGCGCATTTCTGCATTTTGTGCCGAAAGGCTGAGAAATATGTCGTACACCCAACGACGACATACAACAACGTTTGGCTTATCATACAACGGCGACTACAAACGAATCCAAGTTAAGGCGGCCGACGGCCAGCGCATGCTCGTACCGGCCAACTAAACCTGGGCACACCACCCCGCCGCGCCATGCACCGCCTCGCCGGCCTCCGGCTTGCTGCACTCTCCGGTCCCGTCCCCGTGTCTTTTGCTTTCGTCTCCGCCTCCGCACCGGCCGCTGTCCGGACGTTCGCCACGGCTGGCAGTGCCGGCCCCATCCGCACATCCCGGCTCGGCGGCAAGACGGCTCTCAGCCTTGAGCACTTCCTGCAGCGGTCCCGTGCGCTGGCGCTCTACCGGACGATTGTACGCGGCACGCGGCAGATCAGCGACCCGACGACGCGCGCCGAGACGCTGCGGTTTGCACGGGAAGAGTTTGAGCGGCACCGGGACGTGACGGACTTGGTGAGCACACGCTCTGTTTTTATTTGATTCAAGTACAGCACGCTGACTAGCAGACACACATCCGCTACTTGATCTCGACGGGCAAGACCGAGTGGGAGAACACAGAACGGTACATTAGCGGGATGTAGAGGAAGTTTCGGGAACGGCAATGGACCGGCCAAAACCTAGAAGTAATGACCAATTGATATGAACAAAGTGCACACACATTCACACGCCCTTGGTAAGAACGCCTTGTATCGTTTCAATGTATGAATTTGTGGTGATGATGCCTATCCTGTGCCTCTATACATGACCCATTTCTATCTCAACATAGCATACGGTCCCTCCACCTCATGGTATCGTACAAGATCGTCGTCTCTTCTCCTTCCCTTTCGCACCTCCATCTTCCTAACCCTGTCTCTGCTTGTGACGCGGGTTCGCCGAGCAGATAATGTACATGTACCCGTTGTGCCGCTTGCCGCCCTTCCGCCGCACCACCTTGCAGTGCTCGCACCGCTTCTTCACCGAACTGTGCACCTTCATGCCGCGCACCTGTTGCCGGCCGTGGCCGACGGCATGCGTGTGGGTGTGCCCGGGGGTGTGCTTGTGTTGGCAGGTGTGCTGCATGGCGGATGTGGAGGATGTTGCTGCGGCCGCTGTCGGGCGCGTGCTGGACGCCGCCACAAGCGAAAAAACCCGCTTCTGCTGCTGCTGCTTCGGTGCGCTGGCCTGCACGCGGAGCGCCGACATGGCCGTCGTCAGGGACGAGGCCGAGCGTGTGGCCGTGGCGGAAGTTGTGGAAGAGGTGGCGGCCGTAGACCGGGCGGCCGCGGCGCGCACAGAGGCCGGCGCCAGCAGCCGTGCAATGCGTGCAATCGGCATGGTGTGTGTGTGAGAGAGGGTTGTGAGGTTGAGACTTGCGAATTGAATTGGTCGGGGACGAGGTGGTGCGCCGATGTCGTCCTGTCGTCTGCTCGTTTGAGGTCCGAAAAGAAGCTCTCGCGTTTTTTTTCGACATTTGACCATGTACGGGTAGAATTGTGGAGACATAGTCACGTGGTCGCATCACCGCCAAAATATTGATATTTCAGTCCGCAACCTCGTTACGAAAGGTTCTGGTTCACATTCTCGGAGAATTTAGTTTTCATTTATTTTGTGTTGAGGACCGTGTTCTAGATGTCTTTGTACAATATGATCTCAACATTTTCCGGCTCTCCGGGTTCAATTGCTGGCTTTGTCTTTTTTGGTCTCACCTTCCGTTCCCAACGGGATTCGCGTATTGGTGCCAACGAGTGCTCAATCACGCCTGCCTAGCTTCGACGACGTAAATACCTTACGACAATCCACTGTAAAGCGCCCAATTGCTGGGCCGGGCACGTGCTGGTTAGCGCCTTCCTTCCAGTTGTCTGAGCCTGACTGTAATGCCTCGGCAACCGTCCCCCGCTCCAAAAAGGACCTGTAAGGCTGGGCAAGAGCGCCTGAGGACGTCCCTCTCTCAGCACCTTCCTAGCACTAAGCCTTTCCGGAAGCTTTGGTGATACTTCGCCTTGTCTGTCCATTTCGTCACTTCTTCCCCTTTTGACATCCAGCATTTTTATACACCTCACGCACCAGCTCTCCGACCCTACTCATTCAAATAACTCTTCCTAAACCGTATTCCTACGCTTCTCTTCTGTGTTTCTACTTCTCCAATTGCATTTCCCTCCTTTTCCGACCCTTCCAGCAGCTCATTCTCCCCTGTCCTGCTTTCATCTGAAGCGTATTAGCGACGCTTGGCGACAACTCGAGGTGACGACGCGCACAGGCAGCCGTAAACACAAACACGGGAACGATACCGATCCGACGTGTGGACTCCACCCTAGCATATGCATATATATGACTGCAGATCCTCCCGTATAACTAGACCGTGAGAATACTACTATTATTACCACCGCCACTTCCTCCAAAATGACCGACCTCACCAAAGTCACCACCGTCGCCGAGACGCTCAAACACCCGTCCTACCCGGACGCCACATGGAACCTGCAGCCCACCCGTAGCGGCCGCCTGCCCGTGGCCGCCGGCCGGGGCGGACCGCTGCGCATTGGCTGGGAGGTCCACGGCGAGGGGCCCATCAAGATAGTGGTATGTTCGTTGCCATACAAGGATATGCCATGAGTTAACATACTAACTCCCCCCCCCAGTTCATCATGGGCCTCGGCTCCTTCAAGACGGCCTGGCAGCGCCAGACGCTGTACTTTGGCCACGAGCGGTACAAGGACTACTCCGTCCTGCTGCTCGACAACCGCGGCATGGGCGACTCGGACCGCCCGCTGATGCGCTACTCCACCAAGGAGATGGCCCTCGACGCCCTCGAGGTGCTCGAGCACGTCGGCTTTGTCAACACGGCCACCGAAACCTCGCGCGCCGTCCATATCGTGGGCCTGTCCATGGGCGGCATGGTCGCCCAGGAGCTCGCCTGCCTCGTCCCAGGCCACGTCGCCTCGCTGTCCTTGTGCTGCACGGCCGCGATTATCGAGAACACGTCCGCCAGCATCTGGGAGAACCTGGCCAGCCGCGCCGCGCTCATCATCCCCAAGGGTGTCGAGGAGAGCGTCCGGGGCACGGCGGGGCGCATCTTTAGCGATAAGTTCTTGGTCGGGCCGGACAACGTCACCCTCCCTGTGCCCGGCACGCACCTCGTGGGCCCGCCGTTGCGCCACCTGTACACACCGGAGAAGACGACGCCACCCGACTACACGATGCTGCCCGAGCAGACGACGAGCAGTGCAGAGGATTACGGAAAGGATTCTGAAAAATGGTACCGCACGTTTGACAGCAACTACCAGCGGTTTGTCGCGCAGGAAATGCATAAGCGCAACGACCCGCGGTTCTCCACAAAGGGCTTTTTGCTGCAGCTCATCGCCTGCGGCTGGCACCACAAGTCGCCCGCCCAGCTGGCCGCCATGGCGGACGCCGTCGACCGCCAGCGCATCTTGGTCATCCACGGCACCGCCGACCACATGATCTCTGTGCCGCACGGGCGCAAGCTGATCGAGGCCATCCAGCCGGCGCAGTCGCACATTGTCGAGGGCATGGGCCACGCGCCGCTGGCCGAGCGGTGCGACTGGTACAACCAGACCCTGACGGACCATTTCCAGAACGGCGAGGTCCTGGCCGGCCGGGCAAAGGCATAGATGGGAGGAAGAGGACGACTAAAAGTAGGGGGCTAGTATTTCTCATGTGTTCACGACCTTTATTTCTAGACTCCAATTGGCACTATCTGCCGATTGTATCCGTGGCTAGGCTTTCTCTTTTGTGTTTACGTTTGAGTATCTTTTTAGGATATTTTTATTTTATATTTTTTAATGGTCGCCTTTCTTATAAAACGTGACATGGGTGCAATACAAGCCTGGGCCGCATACCCGTTTCAAATTCCCAATCTCCTTCCTCCCATGATGAGAGCTTGCCCTCTGTGATCGTGTACCGGCAGGTCTGTCCTCCCCTTTAAAGATTTTTAAACGAAAAAAAAAACGATTGCTGGGACGAGCATGCTATAAATAACACTGTAGAAACGCCGTTATTGCTTTTCTTTGCACCCTTTCTCTCTCGCCTCCCTCCTCCTACATCATCACGAAGCCAATGCCGCTCAGCTTGTCCTCGTCCAGCTGGTTGTTCCGGTCGACGCCACCCGCAATCTGGGCCGCGCGGTAGTTGAACAGGTAGTAATGCAGCTGGCCGTCGCCGGGGCCGTACTTTTGCTGCTCCAGGAACAGCGCATTGTCCATGATGGACAGCGCGTTGAACACGTCGAAGCGGTTCTTCTTGGCCAGGATGAGCGCGTCGCTCATCAGCTCGTTGAGCCGCACCTTGAGCGCCGGCTTGTCCAGGGGCGTCGTCAGGCCGGTTTCGGTCGCATAGTAAAACAGGTACGCCGCGCGGATCACGTTGTGGCGCGGGTGGTTGATAACCGACGAGTCGAGGCAGTAGAACGAGAACATGTCGGTGATCTTCTTGGTCTTGTCGTCCTCGACCACGTACGTGTACACGACCTGCTCGTCGCCCGGCAGGCGCTTGTCCAGCAGCCAGTGGTCGATTTCTTCCTTGGTGAACTCCATGGCCATGTCGAAGCGCTGTAGGTAGCGCGTCAGCAGGTCTTGGACGGCGTCAATGTCGCCGGTGACCATCTCGCGCAGCCCCTTTGTCTTGGTGCGGTCGGGCAGCGCGTACTTGCGGACCTGGAACTGCGGCTTGCTGTTGGGCGGCAGCGGGCTGAAGCCGACCTCGTACAGCTTCTGCCAGTCGAGCGAGCGATGGTAGTAGCGCGAGGTGCTCACGGGCTTGGGCAGCACCACGCCGGCCGTGTACAGCGCCTGCCAGACACCCTCGACGTTGCACAGGCGCGTAATCTCCTTGATCAGGATGGGCGCCAGGCGCTTGGAGCGCAGTTTCTTGTGGATGACGAGGAAATTCACCTCGGAGGCGTGCAGCACGGCCTTGCGGATGCGCAGCTCCAGCGGGATGGCCGAGATGAAGGCCACGAGCTTGCGCGACTGCGTGGCGCGCACGCCAATGTGCCACTCCTTCTTCCAGCCGGGCGACATCATGGCCCACTTGAGGATGGACTTGGAGTAGCGGAAGCGGAACATGGCCTCGCCGTCCTCGACAAAGTGGCCCATCAGAAGGTCAAACACCTCTTGCAGCTGCGCGTCGTCGGTCAGGTCGACCGTGTCCCACTCGAAGCCCTCGACTAGTGGGGGCCGCTCCTTGGGCACCTCATCAACCGTCAGAGTCTGGATGGGCCCTTCGGGGGCCGCCTTCTTCTTGCCGGTGCCGGCCTCGGCCTCGCCGAACTTGGGCACGGGTTGCGTCTGCCAGAACTTGTAGCTCGCCATGTCCTTGGCGTTCTTGCCGCTCGCCGCCATGCCGGTCATTATCTCGGCCAGGTTCATGCGCTTCAGCGCGGCCAGGGCGGCCTCGGCACTGATTTTTGGCTCATCGCCGCTGCCGCTGCCGCCGGCCGTGGCGGTCGACGAGGAGGCGCCCGCCTTGTCGGCGATTTCCTGCGAAATGGCCGGGTTGAGCTTGAGCAGCTCGGCCACCTGGTCGGCCGGCAGGCTGGAGATGGTCTTCTTCAGCTGCGACTCGGCGTCGGCGAGCGTCGCGGTCTTGGTCTTCTTCTTCTTGTTCTTCTTTTTCTTGCCGCCTGCCGCTGCTGGTGCGCCGCCCGCGTCTGCTGCTGTGGAGGTCTCGGGCGCGTTCGCCTCGTCGTCGGAGCCACCCTCGCTATCGGAGGCGTTGGCAACCTCCTTGCCCTTTACGTTCGAGGGAGGAGGAGCATCGTCCTGGGCACTACCCGAGGAGGTCGGTTTTGTTTCGCCAGCCATGTTCTGGTGGGGTGGCCGAGAGGGTTGAATTGACCAGACGAGACTGTTGCCGGTCGTTGTAAGGTATCTGTTGGGTGTTGTAAGATACGAGAAAGGTAGGCGTCGAGAAGAGGTTGGGATGTTGGTGTTCCGGTCACAAGCTAAAACAAGCGACGTAGCTTTTAGAGACGCTGCAGACCTGTCCTGCCGATCTGGTCTTTGTCGCACGGTCGCGCCTGCCAATGCTCCTGGCGCACAAAACCCCCCAACGGCCGCTCTACCCCGCCAAATGCTTCGGAAAATTGGGGGGGAAGCTCACTACCAGTTTTGGGTGAAAGCTGCGGTCACGTGTCCCCACTTAAGGCAGTTAGTTTTCGAGAGGATATCTCTTTCAGATTGTTTACTTCATCTCACGGTAAGTTGGATGTATGAGTCTGGAATGGCCTTGCTTATATGTATGGAATGTTTTCTTGCAATAAAATGCACTGCTCAAGTCGTGGCCAATCGTGGTGGGATGCAGTTTGGAAGGCGAGAGGACACTGGTCTCGAAGGAGGATGCTTCCCATTGTCATAAGCTTCACAGCTTGAGATGACTTAGTTGTTACTCAAGCCGCTGAAGCTCTCTAAGAAATGAATAGTAATCGATCAATGAAATAAGATGCACTTGCTGTCCAGCCTCCGAGGGCATCATTGGATCTGATTACCACTACATATCGCTCGAACGTTCTCGTAGCTTTATGTATCTTATCAGACACGCTTTTATCTACGCCGTATTGCTTTTTCGTCATCTTGAAGGCGGCTTCCTCTTCCAATTCAGAGGTTCCTGGCCATCCGTTTCTTTGCGCTGCTCTTCATTGTCGTCGCGCAGCATGCCTATTTGGGCAATCTCATGTTTTTGCTGGCACGCGGTATCACGTGTGAGAATGTCTCACCACCCGCTGTATTTTTAGCTTCAGGGGCAGGCTAAAGAATAAAAACAGGACCTGGGCGCTGGGGCAAGGGGCCGGACTGGCCCAGACGCTGCCGAAACCCGCCCTTTTCCTCAGCTGCTCGGCGTCCCCCAAAAAAGGCCGCTATTGTCGTGCAATGGTATGTGCTCCGCCACTGTTGCCTATTTTGCAGCACGCACTTTGACACTTTTGGCTGCAACCTCGTATCCATTCCCGCCCAAGGAAACCTAAAAGCCAAAGGAACGGCCAAGCAGAAGGCAAACGTCAAACAGACAAGCGTCCCTTGTCTTACTTTTTCACGCTGCCCAGACGTTTTTCTCCTCTGTTCTCTCTATTTTGGGCACTCATTCCGCCGATCCAGTCAAGACCAAGCAAAAGGTCCTTGGCGAATTGGCCAGGCAAGTTTGTCCGAGCCTCTGTCTTTTGTCTTTTTACAAAACCGCCCTCCATCCTGCTTCTTTTCTTCTTTCGTTCTTTTCTTTCCCCTCTTGTCTCGTTTCGGAACGTGGCTTGCGTTTCGATACCTTATTTGTCCTTGATCGAACATCACCCGTCTCTCATCACCTCAGCCTTGTCTTCCTCACCCAACCCATATCCTCTTTTTACACTCACCCCAAACACAAAATGGTCAAGGGCAAGCCGGGCTCCTCGCCGCTCTTGCGGCCCGATGCCGACGCTGTCTCGCTGCACTCGACGCACGGTAGCAGCAGCCACCATGCCGCCTTTCTCGATGCCGACGAAGACGCGCCCGAGCTGTTCCTCGACGACGACGACCTGCCGCCGCTGTACACGGACGTGGTCAGCGGAAACGCAGACGACCAGTCGGTCGATGTGGACGCTGAGGGCAATTCCGCCACGACAGCCTCCGGCAGCGCTGGCGCACCCGGTACGGGCCGTTTCCGCTACCCGTCGATGGTGACCGGCGAGCCCAAGACGTGGCGCTACGACATTGGGTATTTTGGCGACGAGGACCCAGCGCGCCAGCTGGCCGTCGTCGCCCAGACCTGGGCCCGGGTGCCGCCGCGGCCGTACGTGCAGCTGCGCGGCACGCACTCGCAGACGGTCGACAACAACGGCAAGAAGGAAAAGCGGGACGTGGTCGACTTTGACGTCAAGGTGGAGCTGACGCCGTACCTATTTGCCGACGTGCGCACGTACACGTCGTGGCGGACGCTGCGGACCCCCGACAACCGCGAGAAGGTGCGGCGCGGCACCGTGTTCCGGCGCCAGGCGCCCGAGGCCAGTGGGCCGCCCCGTCTTCCAGACAATGCCGAGTCTGCCGACCCCGAGAACGATGCTGCCGACGACAAGCCGACGCTCGAGGAGTGGTGCCGCCGCTACGCCGAGGACCCGGCGAAGCTGCGCGCGTTTTCGCTGGAGCGCCGCATGATTGGCTTCGACTACAAAAAGGTGCGCACGCAGATGGAGACGCTGGTGCGCCGCACCAACTACCGTGGCCACCTGCAGGTGTCCTTCCCGACGGACGAGGTCGGCCTGGTGTACTACAGCGAGCACAGCTTCAACCGGTGGCGGATGCTGCGGTGGGTGCAGGCGCTGTGCGTGCTGACGCTCATGATTCTGTTTACGTGGCCGTACCTGTTCTTCGCCACAAAGCGCTACGAGGTCGTGACCGTGGACTGGCCGTTTTCGCGGACGACACCCGAGGGCCGCAAGGAGTACGTCAGCTTGAGCGAGGACCAGTGGTACAACATGTGGGCGCGGGCCATTACCAAGGGCGTGCTGGGCAAGCGGCAGGGCACGCTGGACCAGGAAGACCTGCGGCAGGCTGAGGGAGCCGAGCCGACGTTTGAGTCGACGGGCAACACGACCGTCGACGGCGCGCTCGGTTTTGTGCGCGCGGGCATCACGGCCATGAACCACGTCAACCGGCAGCTCGGCTGGGGCGGTGACTGTTAAGGGTGGTCACTGAATGTGGTGGGGCGTAGTGTGCGATATTCATGAACTTGGTCGGCTATAATTTTTCTTTGTAGGGTGTTTTAACAAAAGATTGGACTTGTAGTTTCTTTCTATTGCGTTGTCGGGATGTTAGCGTTTTTGGATACTGAATTTCACTTTTGAAAGTAATGATACATCTATTATTCTAGTTTAAGTCTAAAGCTGTTTCTTTGCACGGCCAACGCCGCCTCACTGCATCAATGCCGACGCTGGGCTGCTTCTTCAAAGATACGCATCATCTCGAGTAGAACGGGCGGGAACAGCACTATGTCATTGTGACCTGTGATTATTAGCATGCATGTCGTATCTTCTAGAGTCGGTCTCGTGTATGGAACTCACCTCCGTGGGGAAACTGCTCCTGCCGGATGTACACATCGCCCTCCCGCCACTCTGACACGAACGCGCCTTTGCCCAGGTGCTTGGTCCGCTGCTCTTTGAGTGCTAAGAGCTCGGCCGGCGTTACCTCCTGGCCGTCTTTGGTGGGTATAAGCGGAAGGATGGCGGTCGCAAAGATCCTGTCGTCTTCTATGCACGGAATGTCATTGTCGTCGGCCGCGTGGATCAAGCTGAGCCGGAGGTGCCGGCGCGGGTTCCCGCTCTCACCATTCTTGCCCTTCTTGTCTCGGTCATCGTCGGTGTTGCTGCGGTGCACAATGCTCACCATGTTGCGGAGGCGCTTGGCCGACTCCCAGTGGTCCACGAGGCAGCCGAGGATCAGACGCAGAACGCGCGGGTAGGAGCGCAGCGGCTTCAGAATGGGAACGAGTCCGACAATAGCGTAGCCCGACAGCATGTCCGAGAGGTTGCTGAAGCTGGCGACCATGATCACACCGGCAAAGTCGATGCCGTGGACGCGTGCATAACGCTCTGCGGCACCCGCCGCAACGGCCGAGCCCAGGCTGTGGCCCAGAATGATGATGCGATCGGGGGAGAGTCCTGCCGTGTCGAGGGCAAAGTGGAGAGCAGCATAAGCATCCAGGATGAGGCCGTCTTCGGTGGGACTTCCGGTAGAGGTGCCGAAGCCGCGGTAGTCGATGGCGAGGACGTGGTAGTTGCTGGTGGCGGTGTACATGTGGAAAGACGGTGCGCGAACGACGCTCGGCAGGTGGCCGGCGTTCTAGAATAAGGGGTTGTTAGTATCAATCAATAGGTAGGCGGTTGAAGAGGGCGAGAAAAGTCATACGCCATGGACTGTCAAGGAAGATGTTAGCAAGGGATGCATAAGACAGTAACATAATCCAAATTGCAGTTGAAGACATACGGTAAACAATCAGCTTGGCCGAGGGGTCATTTTTGAGGATACGAAGAGACTCTGATGTCGTGACATCCCCGCAGTGGCCTGTCGGCTGTATCTCGAGAACCTCCTGGTGCTGGCGGTACGCGGGTAGCGGCAAGATGTGCCACGCGTGGATCGACTCGCCATCTTCAGTAGGGAGATGGAACGAGGTGACTTGGTTCCCTGTATGATGTGAGTATGAGCATGCAAGGTATACAGCCGCGGCAAGGTTGAAGGGCACTCACGAGCAAAGCCCCAGTTCTGGGGCAGGTCAGAGTTCTGCCACCATTGGTAGAGCTTGTGAGCGTATAGGATGCTGGAGCCGTTGTTAGTGGGAAGCTTCAGAGAACTGGGCAAAGAGGGCATGTCCTCCACTTACTGTCGCTGCACAAAGGGGGTGACTCCGATCATGATGATGGCGGCGTAGGCGAGCACTGGTGCCGTAACAGCCCAGGCGGCATGACGGTAGAGGGAACGCATCGAAACAGCCAAAATATCCAAACAAATCGCGATATATACATGCACTATGCAACCAAGATCCGTAAATGGCAAGTGCCGCGCTGCAGCGATCTGGACGGGAAAGAGCGATGTGATGCCAAACGTGGAAAGAGAAAGAGCATCAGGCAGCTGATCGGCTCCTGAGGAAAGCGCGAGGCTGTCCAGTTGCCCTGCCCCGCTTTCCAAGACCTCAGAAATTCGGTGCCGGAGTACAAATACGGCTGCTGGGCCTGACGTCGAGCGCCGCCGTTCTTACTCAGATACACAGTGTCTCCCATCTGCAACAATTCGCGATATAACCACAACCCGTCTGCTGTTGCAAGCTTTTCTTCGTAGGGAGGTCGTACAAGCAAAGCTCGCAATTGGCTGGTCTCGCAAAAAGCTTCCTGGCCTGCTCTTCCTGTTGGTCAGCTGCTTGCCGTGTGCATTCTGTGCTGCTGTTGGCTTGTGGCGCGTGCGCTTTTGCGCAGTCAGAGATGTCCGACATGCTACAAGTCCATGATGAGCCGCCTTATGACTATCAACTACGCGGTGCTTTGGTGCTTGTGCGTTGTCTTACACCCACATATTGTCAACAAAGCGCATCTTACAACGAACGTGTGTGCTGTGACTAGCGTGGGCCATACAGGTGGGGCGGGAGAGCACGGCAGGGCTTTCCATTGGCCAGATCCGTCCCAGCCCCCACAACACACCGCTAAACCCGGCTGCGCAAAGTACCACGCCCGTGCTTTTGCTCCCCTTGCCAGCGTTCGCTCTTGCCCTCCCCCCCTCCCAAAACGACGGGCATCTTGCAGCTGCACTATTGCCATTTGCGATCTGGTCGAAAGCACCTGCCTTATTATTGTAGCTGACAAAACGGGCGAACAGGCAAGGCAGGAACGACGGTGAGCATTGCGTGCCTGCCAGTTGGACAGTCTGACCCAATTCACTCCTGCACTCTCTCAAATAAAAAAAAGCCTCATCTATCATCATCTTTTTTTCTCCGTATTCCCTCACCACGCACAACGCACACATCAGCATTCATACAGGGGTGCCGGCCTCATCGCCGCGTTGCACTCGCTGGTTGGCGGTTTCAAAATTTCCCAAGGCGCTTCCCGCCTGCCATTGGCTTTTTAGCGCAGGGCTCCTGCTCACCTCCCTTCCCGCCCACCCACGCTTCACACTTCACACGCCTATTCACGCTATTATCTACGCTATTTACGCCTATCCACGCCCGCCAACGACGACGGCCATCGTTCTAACGCCCTAAGAAGGGTTCGTCGCGTGCGAATTTCTCAGCGACTTTGCCAGTGTTTCTCAGCATTTGTCGCGAGCCTTCCCTGCCTCGCCCTCGCTTTTTTGTTTCTCCGCGTTTCTCGCCCACCTCACCTCCATTCATCCACTTCCTCCCAACGCAACGCAACCCTTGGCGAGCCCGTCTCGTTGTCCTCTTTCGTCTCCTCGCTCGTCTCATCTTTACCCTCCCTCGAAACACGTCTTCCTTGTCACGATCCACGCTTCGCGCTGACCGATGGTCGTGACATGACCGCATCGACGCCGTCGCCCTGTCTCTTCTAAGCGCCAACAGCGGTTGGCCGCCGAGAAAACAGGACGATCGGACGACGACAACCCCATACTCGCACACACCGACACCGACAACTGCATCGTCGGGTCTGGCACAATGGAGCGCAAGAGGAAGATCCCGCCACGCGCCGCCGCGCGCGTCGAGCAGGCCGCCAAGCGTAGGACGTCGACGCCGCCCGTTGATGGCAACACGACGCGGTCGGCCACGCCCTCCGTAGGCACCCACGCGGCCGAGGACGAGAACCAGCAGCCCGAGCCAGAGGCCGCCGCGCCGCTGCCGCAGCGCACCCGTCTGCCCCGTTCGATCAACCCGGGCAAGCCCCTGCCGACCGTCGAGAAAGCCCAGCCAGACGACCTCCCCAAGACGGCATACCAGAGTGTGCAAGAGAGGTAGGAGCTGTCGTATCAGGATTTCGTTATTATTGTCCTCTAGCCCTTACTAACCGGACAGTGGTGTACTCGCCGAATCGCTCTCCAGGTCGCGCAGCAAGTGGATCAACGAGGGCATTTTCGAAAAGTACTGGTCCAAGCCCTCGAAGCGGCGCGGCGTGGCCGCCGACGACCCCAAGAACCCGGCCAAGGACTCCATGGTCAAGCTCGGCCAGGTGCTCATCACGGTCGAGCCACACACGATTGAGGCCACAATGTACGGCGTGCGCGACCCCAAGCCGGCAGCCGCCCTGCCAGCCAACCGACCGGTGCTCATGTACGGGCCCTCGCGCGGCACGATGCCCCCGCCATCGGCTCCAGGCACACCCCAACCAAAGCAGAAGAAGCCCCGGAAGCCGAAGCAGCCCTCGCAGAGCCCAGCGCCACGGACACCGATGCCTGCAACGGCGTCCTTGCCAGGCACACCCGACCAGAAACTTGTGCTTGCACCGACGCCCCAGGCAGCACCAGCCACACCCCAGCAGGTACCGCCTCAATCACCAGCACTAGCACCGGCACCGGTGTCAGCGTCAGCAGCACCATCAGCACCGGCACCGACATCAGCAACAGCACAAGCACAGGCGCAAGCGCAGGCGCAAGCACAAGCACAAGCACAAGCACAAACACAGCCACCAGTGCCACTAAAGACGGAACCAGGGTCAAGCACAGTGCCACAGTTGCCATCACAAGCATCATCAAGGCCGCCGACGCCGTCAGCAAACAATTCTGTCCTCCGACCGCCGCTCGTATCCCAGCGACCACCCCCGCTGACTGCCTTGGCCCAAATGCGGGCCGGCCAGCCATCACCAGTGGCGTCGTCCTGGGCACCGCCTCAGCCGACGCCTTCGCCCCGTAGCATCGAAGCGGTCCCCGTGCAGCAACCGTCACCAAGAATAGCTCCACCGTCCATGTCCCCGGCACCTGCGCCTGCACTCGCTGCAGGCCGGACACCGTCTGTGCCTCCGGCGCCTGCTGCTGCACCACGGCCGAGCCCAAGCCCTGCGCCCAGCACGCCGCGGACCGCTACGGCTGCGGCGCCGCCGGGCACCGACTCCATCATTGTCACGCTGGCCCAGCGGGCGGCCCACGACTCTGAGCTGCGCGACATGATGACGCGCGTGGCGAACGGACTCGCGCCCAAGGACGAGCTCGACCGGTTCCAGGCGATCATCAATCAAATCACGGAAGAGAACAAACGCAAGGGCGCGGCCGACGGCCCCTCAGCCGACCGGTTGTTTGTGGGCGGCCGCACCGTTCGATTTTTTGCAGAGGAAGTACGGATCATACTGGACATCGTGCTGCGCAGTAACCCCAAGCAGAAGGCGCTCAACCTCCTGCCGCCGGAGGGCAGCGACCAGCTGGTCGTCCTGCTCGTTAAGAAATGTCTGGACGACGCGCGTGTTCGCGACATGGTCCGGCGCATCGCCGACAACCAGGCGCAGTTCTCTGATGCGACGGATCTCAAGTACGAGATTGACCGGCTCAAGGTCCACCTCGACCAGTATCTGGAGACCGAGCGGAAGCGCCAGCAGGACGAGGCACGTGCAACCCCGGCCGCTGGTCCCGACGCGCCAGACGCCAATGCTGCTGGTGCCAAGGGCGGGAGTGGTGTTGTAGCGAAGACAAACGGCGCTACGAACGGTGCTGTGTTGTCGCGCGAGCACTCGTCCACGCCACCCGTCACGGGCGCCGCCAAGGTGGCAGAAAAGGGCCAAATCCAGAAAGAGAGTACCAAAGAAGGCACCTCACAAGCCCTGCGCTCCCGCGGCCCACCGCCCGCACCGAAGCTGCTGGACGTGTCGGCCGTCGTCTTTGAGTTTGGCGGCGGCACGGGCGACCGCTACCTCTTCCCCAAGTTTAGTGTGGTCGAGTACATCCCGATGCCGCAGGGCCCCGCCGAGGCGGTGGCGTCGTTCTTGATTGTGCGCAAGGGCAGCGCGTCCGAGTACGGCGGCGACCCGGACCTGGACTACTACCAGCCGATCACGGTGCGCCTGCAGGTGTCGCCGCTGTCCAACAGCCAGAAGCTGCTCGACTACTTGGCCAAGGTGGTGGCGCCCGTCGACGAGGTGACGCGCTACATGGACAACATTATGCACAGCATGACGCGGGCCGAGTTTGTGCTGCTGGCGATGCGGCTGCCGCGGCGGGGCCCCGCGGCGGGCACCATGGCGGGCACCATCACGGCCGCCGGCGCCGAGGAAGACGAGGAGGCGTTCGCCGAGGACAGCGGTCTTGAGGCCATGGACGTGGACAAGAAGGCCTCTGGCGACAGCGACAGTGCCGACGCGAACGGCGACGGCGGTGGCGACGAGCACTACGTGGTCGGCCAGCCGCAGCCGCTGCAGGGCGTGCTGTGGGCGACCAAGGCGAACAAGTCGACCCGATCGGCGGCGGCGGCGTCCGCCATACCACAGCTGCGGTCCTCGCGGCGGGTCATGGACGAGGACGAGCAGTACCAGAGCTTTATCTCGGGCCTCATCCCCAGGGAGGTGGAGGAAGAAGCCTAGGTAGAGCAGCAGCAACAGCAGCACCAACATTCTCCTGTTGTGGATGAGGTCGGGACAGGCGGGGTTGTCGGGACAGGCGGGACGGAGCGCGACTACCGTGACTGTCTCGACTACGGCCTGTGCCTGGGGAGTGGCGGAGGCGTCCTGGAAGAGGACGAGGACATGTTTGACTATGACGGCACCGAGTACTGTAGTGACTACGTTTGGTAATTTTTTGGTTCCTTTTCTTCCTTCATTTCTTCATCTCTTCATTTTTCGGCAGGGTCCTTTGATTGGAAAAGGGTTCGGGGAGGTGAAAACAAAAGTGAAGGGAGGTGTTTTCTCTTTTTTTTGTGCTTTATATCTCGGGATTGGGAGGTCTACTTTTGGCGTCTTTCGCGTTTGGGGGGAGGAGTGTGTTCTGCGTTTTATGAGAATCTTTATTTCAACACTCTCCGTATGGAGAGCAGCGCGTTTACATAGTCTTGCCCTGTATTTTAATTCACTGCCATTGCTGTATAAACAAAGCTACAGCAGAGGACGATGTTTACCGGATTTAGCGGATCATGAGCGATCGTCTTGGTCGCAACTGCGCAGGCAACCACGGACTTTGCGCACGCCGCAAAAGACCGAGCTAGCCGTTCGCCGCACGTTTCCCCAGAAAACCGAAGAAGACCCTGGCCCTGGGCCTAGCCTGGCCCAGCGGCCGCGTTTTCCCCTGTGGCACACCGTTGTCTCCACCCCTGTGGCAAATTGAGGGCATCTGATTGGGCTGCTGTCCTCGGCATAAAAACTTTTGGTGGGCACGCCCGCTTTCTCTTTCCTTCCACGGCTTTTTACCTCTTGCCTTTCTGACCCGACTTCTCCGATCGTCAACCTCACTTCACTCCGACCTCACCTCGACCATCACCTCCCTTTCACCACCCACCCCCCACCACCACAACGTCTACCTTCTTCGCCGACATGCCTCGCCAGCGCTCCGCCCCCCGCCCGACGGTCTCCCGGGCCCCCGCCAAGGCCCCGACCCAGCAGCAGCAGACCCGCCCGGCCTCGTACGCCGCCCACCCCCATGCGCCGC
>WNYF01000205.1:0-24753 GCA_021396225.1 Sporothrix inflata
GCGTCGTGCCGCGACGCCTCGAGGCGCGCTGGGCGCGGTGATGGGCATGCCGGGAGCAGTATCACCGGTGTTGGTTTACAACCGAAGCTTTTCAACTATCCTATTAAATCACCAAAAAAAAAAAAAAAACAATAAAGGAAAAGAATAAAGGAAAAGAAAAAATAAAAACAGAAAAGAGTCATTTCTAAGAATATTAAATTTTTATTTTTCCCCTGTTACATACCGTTTTCCGCCAGGCAGCATAATATATCAGACGTCACGATAGTTTGCGGAAAGTTGACAATGAAGAGTCGTATCACAAGGTCTATTACGCAAAGCCCAATTTTGATAGGTGATGCACGCAATAGTTTGTCTTGGAAATGTGACGAGTAGCGAGGTGTTTTATTCAAACCTAGAAGGACGAAGAAAAGAAAAAAAAGGGAGGTGGCTCTGGAGGCTGGAAATTGTGGCTCTTGTTGAAATGGCCCCCAAAGGTGGCGTCCATCTCCGAAAGGGAGGGCACTGTGCACAACATCCACCCATACGTATGTAACATCCACCCATATTTTCGCTATAATACAGACGTCCCGGTGCATTATGCTAGCTGTCATATTTCCCGGGTCAAGTGTGTCAAGCGTGGTGAAGAGCTGGCATTTGTTTGTCTATCTCTATATTTATCATGAACCTCTCTACGTACTGTCTGCATTAGCTCCCACGACGAAAGAGAACTATGCCGTCTGCTCTGGAAGGGGCACAATGCTCTGCTCCATGTGGAGAGGCGTCGTGCCGATCTTGAGAATGGGCAGGTCCTTCGAGTTCGCCCAGTTGTGCACCGCGTAGCCTTGCTTCAGCGACATGCGGACTTCCTCGGATCCGCGAGCAACAACCTCGTCCACATAGCCGTCGACAAAGTCTACCCACTCGATCTCTCCCGCACGCGTCTTTTTGAGGCCAGAGATGATGTTGAGCACATCTTGAAGAGAATGGTTGAACCCCTGCGCCCGGTCTGCTGATCATCAGCTCCTTGTACTGTCGTGTGGAGGTGGGGGGAAATCACATCTGTTACTTGCAGGGTTGACTTACGAGGCGTCATGGAATGGGCCGAGTCGCCAGCAAGGATGACCTTGCCTCCTCTGTGGTTCCATTTTTTGGTCTCCCAGGTCCCGTAGTGGTCGGGGCTGATGTAGACGTCTTCGGGCATCCACTCGGTGCCTTGGCAGAACGGAGGGATAAACGTCTTGCCAAATGCCTTGACGATCTTGATGCGCTCTTCCACGGTGTCTTCATTTGGCTGACCGTTGCTTGGCATGCTCAGGAAGATCTGGAACTTCCATTCCTCGGGTGGCTTGTCGTCGGAAATGTCAAGAGCTGTTTTTTAGGGGTTTGAAAACATGAATATCAGTAGTTCGCGAGACACGGATGCATACACACACGAGTTAAAAAAGAGAGAGAGAGAGAAGCTTACGGATGAGACCATAGTACGATCCGTTTTCGTTGATCGCAATGTCCATAAAATTGCCGAGCTGTTTTCTAAGCTCGATGGCCTTGTTCTTCTCGAGCTGCACCCAGAAGTTGTTCAGGATGAAACCGGGCATCTCGTTCCACTCGTAGTCTTCCTTCTTGTCAAAGAGGAACTTGCGCGTGGCCGACCGGCTGCCGTCGCAGCCGATCAGCACCGATCCCTTGACGGTTGTGCCGTCCGCAAAGACGGCTTCGACGCCGTCAGGCCCTTCGTGGATGGCCGTCAACTCCTTGTTATACTGTGATTTTTTTGTGTGTTAGCAGCTTCAGCAGAAGGGGGCCGCCTGTTTACACAAAAAGGGAAAGACGTACCTGGATGGGCAGAGTGCCCGCCAGCAGCGTCCTGATCCGGCCGTGGCTGAAGCGCTTGGCGGGCCCCAGAGGAATGTCGCGAATCGTCGCACCCGTGTTGCCGTCATAGAAACGGACAAACTCCTGCGCCTGCTCGTCCTCTCTCTGGACCACGCGAGCTTTCCGGATGTTCTTCGCAACCTCGTCGGGATAGAGCTCCAGGAACTCGACCGCCCAGTGTACAGTGACGCCCCAGTCGCGCTGGGGGGTTTCAGGTCCTCGCTTGTCGAAGATCTCGTACGGAATCCCTTGCTGTGAGCTC
This sequence comes from Sporothrix inflata, assembly GCA_021396225.1. Classification (NCBI taxonomy): domain Eukaryota; kingdom Fungi; phylum Ascomycota; class Sordariomycetes; order Ophiostomatales; family Ophiostomataceae; genus Sporothrix; species Sporothrix inflata. The sequence continues at coordinate 2,114 of WNYF01000205.1, forward strand.
AAGGTCAGCATCGTTTTTTCATCTTTTTATTTTTTTTCTTGGCCCAATATGAGGGCTGGAGAGACCAGAAAGTACCTTTGCTAGGCCATGAGCCAGGGAGCAACCGGTGATTCCTATGCCGGTGTTAGTGTGTTGATTTCTGCCGGGCAAGGGAAGCTTGGGCATCAGTACCGGAGCCGATGATGAGAACTTTCATATTTTCAGCCATTGTTGTCTTGCATGAAATGTGATGTGTGGGCTTCGTTTTCTGAGGGTGGCCGTGCACAAGTGCGTCGAGATATTAATGAGGCAGGGCTCTTTTATGAAAAGTCGCAGAAGGCGCAGAAGGCGCAGAAGGCGCAGGAGCTACAGATGAAATGGATGCCATTCCCGATGGCAATTCGCAATTTAGATGCTGCATTCGGCCTTTCTTCGTCGTTACAGAGCCAATGAGAGACCGACCTATCTATTGTAGACGCTATGTTCACAGTTTCGGTCTCGTTTTCGGGTCTTGTTTTCAGAAGACCGACAATGCCGAGACTCAAGTTATCAGTTTGACGTCACGGCCCGATCGTTGCTTATCGAAACTTTGTACTGTTGCAGACAAGGGCCATCGCTGTAGCAAGGAGACCACGTTGAGACCTCTCTATACAGATAAAAAAATTATACAAAGGAATCCGTCGTCACCGCAGCATGGCCCGTTAATCGACCCTGTGTGCAACTTCGCTGCACTTTATCATTTTTGTCTTGACAACACCGACATCTGACTCCCTAGTGAAGCAATGATGACTCCCCCGTCTCAGACAGCTGTGGAAACGAGCGAGGTGGAATCCACGGTCAAGCAGCAGACAACGGAGGATGTCGTCAAAAATGCCACGGACCTGATCATCGACCGCTGCATCGACAAGAAGTCCTACCCCATGTGGACGGTGACGGACAAAGTCTCAAAGCTGCAGCCGGAGCCCAAGGCTCTGCCGACCATCTGGCACTGGGCAGAAATGAAGCAGATCATGCTGGACAGTGCTTCGATTGTTCCCAAAGATCAGGCGGAGCGCAGAGCGTTGATGATGACGAACCCTGGATTCCGTAAGTCCCAGTATCGCAAAAAAAAAAAATCTTTTTCTCATACTACCCCCTGAACAGATCCACTAATCGATCTACTTTTCCCGGCCACAAAAAGTCGTCGGCGGGCCGTCCCCATACACAACGGACACCCTGTATGCCGGCTTCCAGATGGTGCTCCCAGGAGAAACGGCCCCGGCTCACAGACACATGGCCTATGCTGTCCGGATGATTCTGGAGAGCGACCATGGCTTTACAACCGTGGCAGGCCACAAGATGTATCTGGAGCCTGGTGATCTCGTCCTCACGCCGTCGTGGGAGTGGCACTACCACGGCAACGACGGACCTACTCCGACGTTTTGGGTCGACTGCCTCGACATTCCTCTTCACGTGTTTGCGCGCGTCAATTTCTTGGAGCTCTACCCGACGAGAACCACACCAGACCTGTACGATGCCCCCATTCGTTCGAACATTTGCTTATTTTTCCTTTTTTTTTTTTTTTTTTTTTTTTTTTTGCTGCGCGTGACTTGTTTCTTTTTTCGTGCTGACGCCATGTTGGGTTTCTAGGGTCACGGAAAGCAGCCCCTTTCACTTCCCATGGAAGGTGGCCAAAAAGGCACTTGATTCACAAAAGTCGGAGCGGGCTGTGTACCACTACCTCAGAAATGGAAACTACTTCTCGCACACCATTGCCTGCCAAGCAGAGCGGCTCGCAAAGAGTTCTGTGTCGGCTCTGCCGCGCGAAACGAACTGCTACATCTACGTTGTCCAGAGCGGCACAGGCAGCACCAAGATCAGTGCTCCGGCTGGAGACGTCGTCATTGACTGGAAGCCGAAGGATGTGTTTATCGTGCCTTCCTGGTCGTGGGTGGAACATCGGTGTGGCGACGGAGAAGATGCCTACTTGACGGCCTTGACCGACAAAGCATTTGGGCAGAACCTGGGGCTGGCACGGACGGAGTACCGCTCGGAGTAAAGGATACTAGAAGATAGCACAGTATAAATCACATATACGAAGAGGGTCTTTCGAGTTTATACGATAAGAGTCAAAAACATCGCGGCCAGTCTCAACTGTTTGTCTGAATTCCCACAGGCTAACGTAATATTGCATCTATAGCCATGAAAGCCCTTCAAAGCCAACACCCTCTTTTTTCTTTCTTTTTCTTTAGAGAGCACTTTATAACATGATACGTACGAAGTGTAAGAAGGAAGCCAGAGCGGCGAAAGTTGTGTTTATTTACAAAGTTATATGATCAGAACGCTTTCATACTCTCGTCAAATGTTACCCTGCCAGTGACGCAGGGTGCTGGGCCCCGCGCGATGATATCGAGACCGAGTGCACTATTATTCAGTAGAGCTTTTAGCGCTACAGGAAGTGCCGTCTTTTCCTTTATAGTATTGTTTTTTGTATTAATTTATCACCAGCCGTTTAGGCTTGGGGCTTTTGATCTTTTTTTTACATCGTCGTATCCATATTTGATAGTATGTCTCGTGCGTGGCATAGAGCATTATGAAGAATACATTTGGTTCCAAACTTATAAAAAGGAGAACGCGGCCTGAGACAGGTTGTGTGGAATGGAGAGGGTAGAAGAAGGCCTTTTTGATTTGACAGGTTACGCAGCTTCCCTTGGCGCTTATCTCTGGCGGAGTTGGAGGGGCGTAAGAGACACCAAAGTATACTCCGTACCGCCTGTAACGATAAAGTCAGCCACATAACGCTAACGGAAAGCACCCGGTTCGTTCGCACTGAAACTATTCGGCATTCTCGCTCTTTCTCGGCAGCTCACCACCGTCGCAGCAGCGCCGCAGACAAGCTGACCGGCGCTAGCACTTGGTAGCTTTGCTTCCTCCGTGGAAACATTCAGGTTCGAAAAATAAAATACAGCTTACTTCCGGAAAGATCAATAAAGGTGCGCTTGCGGAGCACCAGCGCAACCGAAAAAAAAAACCGTGCGTAGATTACCGTCATCCTCGAAAGAAGACACGCTCTGCTTGGCCAAGAATAAAAGTGAACACAAGTGAAAAGAAAGCGACACCATGACTCTCGTGTGCGTCCTGGGTTCGGGGATCATTGGGTTGGCCTCGGCCGTGGCTCTGCGTGATGCTGGGTATGAAGTTGTGATCGTTGCCAGAGATCTGCCTGGAGATCCGGGAGGTTTGGCTTGGTCAAGTCCAAGGTACGAGACGACAGACCGAATTTTCTTCTTTCTCTACGGGGGTAGGGGGCTGCAGCTGACCCTTCTTTTTTTTTTATTACCACAGCGCGGGCGCGGTGATCCAGCCGCTCCCCGACGGTGAGGGGCACGAGCTTCAAATCGAGACCTTCAAGTACTTCTGGGCGCTGGCCCACCGCGACCCGAGTGCGGGCGTGCAAGTGATGCCGGTGACCGAGTACTACGACTCGTATGTCGACGACAAGGCACACTGGTACCGGAGCATCTGTCCTCGGTATCGCCGCCTGCGCCAGCACGAGCTGCCCGAGGGCGTCTCCATGGGCGTGACAATGACCACCATGGTGGCCAATCCCGCGCTCTATCTGCCGTGGCTACAGAAGGGCCTCGAGAGCCGGGGTGTCAAGTTCATTCGGTTCAAAGCAACGTCCCTGCAAGAGGTCCTGGACATGACCAAGGCGTCGGTGCTGGTCAACGCAACCGGTCTCGGCGCCCAGACGCTGTGCAACGACGACGCGGTGTATCCTGTCAAAGGCCAGGCAATCTACGTGCGCGGCAACACGGAGTGGAACGAGATCCTGCTGCGCAAGGGCAGCGAGTACACCTACGTCGTTCCACGGACGGCGACGGGCGGCGTGCTTCTCGGCGGCATTCGCCTCGACGGCGACGGCAACGGACAAGCCGACGCTGCCATAAAACAAGACATTCTCCGCCGGGTGAACAAGCTCACCAAGGGCGCGTTCGACGGCGTCAACCTCGAGTATGTCGACGACTTGGTGGGCGTGCGACCGGGCAGGCGTGGGGGGTATCGCTTAGAGACGGAGGGCCCTAGCGTTGTCCACGCGTATGGCTTCGACGGGATGGGTTACGTGTGCTCTGTCGGCGCGGCAGGGCGGGTAGTGGCGCTGGTCGGAGAGCTCGTGCCACCAGCGCCCAAGCTGTAAACCACATTCCCGCAGATAGAAACACAATAGGCACGAAACCGGGTTACATTGGCAACATTTACTTGTCTCCCATCAAAGATGTTTTTCACCTTGTCTTGTAATCGCGCGCGAGAGCCACATGTGAAACTGCGCCCATTCAAAAATGCTTTGCCAGTTTAAACTCTGCATTCGCTGCTGACAAACAGCTGAAGGAAACGTCAATGACCGGCCCTCTTAATCAGTTCCTCTCCACCAACATTGGCCGAGTTCAGGATCATATGCGAAGGAGATAGACAAGGACCGAAACAGGCAGCATTCGGAGTGAGGGGTCGTCGGTGTTCTCGGCAGCTCGACTAGTTGTTGTTGCGTTTGTTGAAAGCCTTGATAAACCACTACAGATTACAACTGAGTGGAGTTGTCCTTTTTTTCATTTTTTTTTTCAGGTGTTTTGGCCTAGTGGGCAAGATTCAACAGTTGCATACGATAAGGATGGGACGTCCGACTTTGTAGTGGGAAGTTCGGGGCCTAGGCGGACCACAAGCGCAGCGCTTTCCTATTACATTCCGTGCGTATACTTTTCCTGGCTTGCTCTGCTTTCTCGACCAACCATCTCTGCCCGACGACATGGGAGCTGCTTGCGGCTGCTGAATGGTAGACACCCATTGTCGCCGTCAATCCATCTGGTTCAACGATTTCAGGTATCATGGACCGTCCAGACCGTCCAGACCGCTCAGAGCGGATCCTCATCCTAGGGGCCGGCACCGTTGGTCTCGCGGCGGCTTACCACCTGGCGGCGGCTGGCTACGCAAATATCACGGTCCTAGAAAAGTCGGCTTCGGTGCCTCCAAGCGAGTCGGCCGGCAACGACATCAACAAGATTGTCCGAGCCGAATACGAAGATCCGTTCTACTCCAAGCTCGCCGTGCAAGCCATCGAGGCATGGAAAGCGCCGCTGTTTGCCCCGTATCTCCAGCAGGTAGGGTGCATCTGGGCGTGCTCAGAGGCGGCATCCCCGGCCTCGCGACGAAGCCTCCAGAACGCTCTCTCGACCATTGAAGGCCACCCGCTCTTCGACGGCCAGATCACGCACTTGCGGTCGCGGGAGGACATCCGCCGCGCCGCGCCCGTGTTTGACGGCCCAATGCGGTGGACAGGCTACGTGAATAGGATGGCCGGCTATGCGAAAGCCGCAGGCGTGCTGCGGGCGCTGCACACTGCATGCAATTCGATGGGGGTGCAGATCCACGGAGGCGACGGCGTCAAGAGCCTCGTCTACGACAAAGACCGCTGTGTTGGTGCCGTCACGGAGGCGGGCAAGACATACGAAGCTGACATGGTTGTTCTCGCCCTCGGCGCTTCCGTGGTCGAGGTCCTTCCCGAGATTCAGGCGCAGGTCGTCGCAAAGGCCTGGCCTGTCGCCCACATACAGCTGAGCAGCAGCGAAGCAGCGGCCCTCAAGGGAATTCCCGTCACGTGCGCGTGGGACATTGGCTTCTTGACCGAGCCGGACCCGGCGACAAATCTGATGAAGCTCTGTCCGTCGACCGCCGGCTACACAAACCTCGACGCGTCGGGGCTCTCTGTCCCGCTAGAGCAGAACGACTTTATCCCGGCGCCAGACCAGGCCAAGCTCCGCCGTCTGCTGCGAGAGACGCTGCCTGAACTCGCTGATAGACCGTTTGTCCGACCAAAAATGTGCTGGTGTGCCGAGACCGCCGACACGGACTTTCTCATCGACTTTGTTCCCGGTCGCCGCAGCCTTATTGTCGCGAGCGGCGACTCAGGACATGCGTTCAAGATGCTCCCGCTTATCGGTTCATGGATACAGACGCTCATTGAGAGTGGGAAGCAAGACGTTGCGAGATGGCGGTGGAGAGAAAAGCAGTCTAGTGGAGGAGCCGAGGCCGGTTGGCGGCAGGGTGCTGTTTTGGATATAAAGGATGTTGGCCTCACAGCGAGTGTGGGCCTGGCCCGTTTGTAGTGGCCATGCACTCACGTCTCCATAGCCAGAATTTATTCCCTATCATATCGCAAAAGATCTTTCGTATAGCAGCCCACAATGAAAGACGAAAAAAGCAAGCACATTGGTGTTTTCCCTGCTCTGACTTGCTAAGCCGGTGGGCTCTCGGGTACGCTCCTATCCTCCCTGCGCTCCCTGTGTACAGGTCTTGAAGTGGTATAGAAATGGCAGGAAACGTAAAAATTTAAAACAGTCAAACAGTTTACCAGAGTGTGAACAGACACAAACAAATACAGTCATCCCGTTCAAGTTTGACAATTTTATATACAAGTGCTGGGGCCGCTCAACACTGTAGCTGACTACCAACAACCCCCTCGAGACTAAAATGTAGTTTAATAGAGAGGCAAGGAGCACTCATTATTACTCAGTCCCGAGCAAGAGGTAATACGACTTCCAGCACATACATACTGCATTACTTGACGCTTGTGGCAGGAGCTCGCATCTTGGAAACCGAAATTGTTCTTGGCATCACAGTTTTAACCCCAGAAATCATCACGACATTGCGATACCACCATCCACATCCATAACCATGGCCCCGAGACCTGTGGCCGTCAAATGAAAGCAGAAAGAAGAGATACTCTCTCGTGTCTCCGATGATCTCTATGACACCATAAGCATCGAAATATTCTGTTCCCGATCAGTTCTAGCAGTTGCGCACTAGTTTGGTGCCTCTTCCACCTTGACCACCCCACTACTATAAATATAAGTACGGCGTATGCACCCTGTTTTCGAGAGCCAGCTGCAGCTGAACTGGGTTGGACAGCTGATAAAAAAGTAGACTTACACCACCTACGGAAAAGCATTTAAGCACCTCTTTGCTTCCATCCTCTCATACTACTATTCGTTCTCCTTTTTTTTTTTTTTCCCCTTCACTTTTTTCTAGAGGGTACTCGTCTCCGCTGGCCCCGACATGGGCCGTCCAAAGGTACCGGAAAATTGCCGGCGCCGCGCCGCCGTCGCCTGCACGTATTGTCGAGCGACGAAAAAGAAATGCAGCGCGACAATGCCCTGCGTGCAATGCCAACGACGCGACATGGCAGAGTCCTGCTCGTTTGCGAATACCACGGAAAGCGTCGTGCCGGCGGCAGCGTCGTCTGCTCGCCGGCGACCTGTCACCAAAGCGGCAGCTCCTCGACGTCCATCTGTTGACAGAAAGGCCGCAGACGCTGCTGCCACCCGATCTGCCGTCTCTCAGATGCATGAGCCCAGTCGACCCCCACAGACGACCGGGCGCGTTCACGCTCACCGTCCCACGACGCAACCAGAGCCGCCACTGCCCCTGTCAGACCGCCGTGAGACCTGGACTCGGCCGCGGCTGCTCTTTAACCTGCGCGGCGAGCAGGGTAAGCTCAGCCCTCCAGTCTCCCCAGCGCCTCCGTCCCACTAATGATGGCAGTCTACGTCGGGCAAGCGGCATCGCTGTCGTTCCTCCAGCTGACGCGCGAGACTGTCGTCAAGCACATCGGCCCGTCTGAATTCTCGCACAACGGCGAGATCCAGACCATGCTGGAAACGGCCTCGCCTGCGGGCACTCTGCAGGAGCCGTTGTCGCCGCTCCGTGTCGTCTTGGATCTGGAACAGATGTTTTCGTTTGCAAATGCGTTTACAGATTCTGTAAGATTCGACACGACCCTTTCGATTCCCCAAAACTTGCTTTTATTTTGCTGTGAAGCCCTGCTGTGATGGTCACGCGCTCTAACGAGACAATGCAGATCCAGGGACTGATGGATCTCTTCGCGTCAGGCGAGATCGAGGGCCTCTTGGTCGGCTCAAACACGACTGATGCGCGGTATCGCAACCCATACAAGCGAGCTACAGTCGACTTGATCGTGGCCATCGGCGCGCAGTGCACCTCGGCAGAGAGCGCTGCGAGCATTGGCCAGACGTACTTCCGGCACGCGCAGCAGCTGGCCCTGTCAGAGATGCTCGAGGACGCGAGCGTCGACATGATCCGCGCGTTCCTTCTCATGGCCTTCTACATGCTCGGAAGCTGCCGGCGCAACGCAGCGTACATGTACATCGGTATTGCGGCGCGCGCTGCGGCGGTTCTCGGCCTACACAGCCGCGACTCGTACATCGACATGGCGCTGCCCCGCTTCCAGCTGCGGCTGCGCATCTGGGTCAGCGTCTGCGTCCTCGACATGACGGTCAGCTCCATTCTGGGACGCCCCGCGGCCACGGCCACGTTGCGGGCGGACTTGGACGGCCATCTCGACGACATGTTTGCGGCGGAGGCGGGGCGCGGAACCAACAATATTATGGAGCCGGGCATGTTGATGGCGTCGTACAAGATTCTCAGCATCATCAGCGACATAGTCGACAACCTCTACGGCCAAAATAAAGTCTCCGGCGCCTTCATCGAGCAGTATCTCAATGTGATTGAAGCGTGGAGGAGTGGCTACAGCGCGCTTGTTGTCCAAGACGACGGCGGAGACGCCACGGAAACGAAGGACACCAGGGAAATCACGGAATGCACCGAAAGTGACAGCAGGAACAAGCGTGCGATGCTGATGAACAGTACCAGAAACAGCATCGGCAAGACCCACGTGTCGTGCCTGTATTACTTTGCCATCACGCTCGTCACCCGGCCCCTCCTGATCCTGACCCTCGTGACACAGCCAGACCGCCTGTGCGATACTTGGGCGCAGATGGCCGGGGCGTGCGTGGAGGCTGCCGTCTACCTCGTTCAGACGTGCGTCGAGGCGCAGGATGCCGGCACTCTGCTCGGAAATATGTCCATACTAAAGTGAGACAAGTCCTTCTCTCTACGGTTCTCCACGATCGATCATCGAGTCACTCACAAACATATAGGGCACTCGTGTTCGCTGCCGGGCTCATCCTCGGACTCCAGAGCTTCTCTCGGCAGACGGTCGACTACGAGGTCGAAACGGCATTTGCCGGAGCCTGCCGCCACCTCGCGTTTCTAGCGCGGCAGAGTCCGCAGGCGGCGCACTACCGAGACATCCTGCGTCTTCTGCAGACCGCCATCACGAAACAGCGTCAGCAGTTTGCACGCACGGGCCGCAGCCGATACGTCAGCAAGCTGTCGACGACTATCAGCAGCGAAATTGGCGATGCCGCACAAAGCTCAGCCGATCGAGTGCACGCATCGCCGCCGTCTGCTCCAGCTCCGGCACCTGCTTTCGACTTGGGGTCGTGCGGTCCGTGGAGCCCGACGGAGCCCACGTTCCACTGGGACCACTTTGACCTGTCGCAATGGGACGACTTTCTGCTGTCCAACAATGACACCATAGCATCGTCAGGTGATGGGACGGATTTTGTATTTCAGTAGATGTGCGTGCTTGAACATTTATTTTCAGACAAGGTTTTTGCCAGGACGTATGGTCCAGGGGTGCGGTTTATGTATTGTTATTGCGCAGTCAGACAAGCTCTTATCATAAAATGAATATACGATAAACAAGAAAGAACTGCTTGGAAGTCAACGTCAGTCGTACCAAAGGGCTGCCATGTTAAATATCACAGATAGCAACGGTCGATGTCGGGACGTGCACAGTAACTGACGGCAAAGGTCTCGACGGAGACGCGGTATGCCGGCCCAGCTTTTACCATGGAAATCAAAAAGAAAGAAAGAAAAAAATCAGATAGTACTTCGAAAGGTCCTTCACGAATTGCTTTGGTGGAGCAACGATTAGATATCCGATAATGCAAAACGTCGGCATCTGCACCATTGCTGTTCGCTCCCGACACGGCGGCAAGTGCACCACGTTGTCGGGAAGCACACCCACCAAGTGAGCGACCTGCCCATGGAGATTGCGATAATAATAACTGCACAGCAGCAACTGCCAGGACAAGATGGTATCATTATATATTCACAATGCTCCCCCCCCCCCCCCTTTTTTTTTTTTGAAATCCCCAGAATAACGTTCCGGGATCGATGCAAAGCACAAACTCTCTGTCTCCAGCGCCCCATCTAATAATATCACAACAAAAGGAACAAGAGGGATTGATCTAAGCCGCCCCCTTTGCAGCTGTCGCCGGGGCAAGCATTATGGGTTCCGTCGGAGAAGAAGGCCAGTGGCGGCCGCTCGATGTCGCCGTCGTGGGCGGCGGTATTGGCGGCTTCTGTGCGGCGATCGCCCTGCGGCGCGCTGGGCACAAGGTCACCGTGTACGAGCGCAACGACTTTGCCGGTGAGGTCGGCGCGTCGATCTCGTGCGCGGCGAACGGCACGCGCTGGCTGCACGAGTGGGACGTGGACGTGGCCAAGGGCGATCCGGTCGTGCTGCAGAAGCTGATCAACCGCGACTGGTACACGGGCGAGCCCGTCAGCGTGTACGACCTGGCCGACTACGAGCAGCGCTGGGGTTATGTGTACAATATGTTTCACCGCAGAGACATGCACACGATGCTGAAAGACACGTCGCTGCAGGAAGACGGCGAGGGCACGCCGGTGGTCCTCTTGGTCAACCATGCAGTAAGACTCTTTTTTTCTTCTTTTTTTTCGGCCATTTTCCGCCATCCTCCTTCACAAGTTACTGACATCAGCTCAATCTAGTGCCGCACAATCGACTTATCCACAGGCACAGTCACGTTTGAAAACGGCGTCGTAGCAAGACACGATCTGGTTGTCGGTGCGGACGGCATCGGTTCGGTCGTCCGCGGCCTGATCGACATCTACCCGAACCGCAAACCGTCCGAGCAGAGCTGCCTGCACACCAACGTGACGACCGAAGAGGCTGTGCGGCTCGGCCTGGTCGACTACTCGCAGGACTCTGCGCTCGAGTACTGGGGCGGCCAGGAGAACAGCTGGAACAAGATCGTCCTGTCGCCCTGCAACGGCGGCAAGCTGCTCTCCTACTACTGCTTCTTTCCGCGCGCCGTGGGTGACTATACCACGCATACCTGGGGCGGTGCCGACCGCCCCGTCGAGGAGCTCTTGTCTCCATACCCCACGCTCGATGCACAGGTCAAGGCGCACTTGGCGATTGGCAAAGAGATCCAGCCTTGGCGCCTGTGGGTTCAGTACGTCGAATTTTGCCCGTAGCCCCCTCCCACCCCTTCTTTGTTTTAGTACAAAGCAGAACATTTAACAGGATGATCAGTGAACCATATCCCTATATGCACCGCAATATGGTGTGCTTGCTCGGCGATGCCGGCCATCCCGTACGTTTATTACTATACTCAATTCCCCTCCTCAATTCTCGTGCTGTTCTATGAATTTTCAGCAACCCAAACTAACACATCTTGGGTGATGCCAGATGATGCCCCATCAGAGCCAGGGCGCCTGCATGGCGATTGAAGATGCCGCGGCGCTAGGTATTGTTTTCAGCAAAAAGTACTTCCGCGGCAGCATCGACGAGAGCCTCGCCGTCTACACGTCTGTCCGTCTGCCACGTGTGACGCGCGTGCAAACGGCTGCCGCACGTGCGGCATACAACATCAACGAGAGAATTGGTAAGCCCTGAGAGACATGAAATGAGAGACATGACAGAACATTGGTGACGACCTGCCGCCCCGTGTTGAGTGTTGACCGTATTTGTTGTTACAGGCTTCTCGAACAACAAAAGCACAAAGACCTACAGCGTCGAGAGTGAGACCGAAAAATTGACGATTGAGGAAATGAATGCGTAAGTAGTCTCCTGCTTCAATTTTGTGCGACAGGCCAAATGGCTAATGGATTGCACTAGGTACGACTTGTACATGGACGTTGACGAGAAACTGGCTGCAAAACGCGGCACTGAGTTCAAGGGCAACTACGTCAAGGGCTTGCCCGTGGGCTTGGAATTGCCTAGTGGCATTGTCGGGAAGAAGTAATCTGTATAATTTGTGGTCTGCTCTGTCCGCTTTTCGGTCTCGATCAAAAGTATTGTGTCCTCTTCGAAAGTTGAATCTCGTCTGCGGTCGTTACAAATTTATTATCACGTGAAATATTTACATATTTGCGGTTTCCATATGTGTATATAGCTAAGGTGAAGCATTGATGAACAGGTGCTGTGCATGTCGCTGTATCAATTTGTAGTCCATTTCTCTGATTTGCATAGGAAGCACGAAAGAAAGTACCTATCGTGTAGTGAAAGTCTTTAGCTTCCTACGTACATGTCCATATGTAGTTGTCGTCTGGTCGTTGCCATAATCACACTTCGCGAACCTTATACTCGAACATCTCATTCGACACACCCACGGCTCGGTCTCTCAGCTTCGCCGAGCATTCAGCCCCGGCCACCGGCACACGATACTCAAACGACTTGCCGGGCGCTGGCTGCGTCCCATCGGCCAGCGGATACGGGAACGGCAGATAGGTGGGCAGGAGACCGACCTGGCGCAGCGCCGTCCCCTGGTCCCAATTGATGTGCTCGTGGTACAGACGGTCGCCGCGGATGTTGACGACGCTCGTCATGGGCACTTCGACGTATTTTCCCGTGGCCGGCACGCCGGGCAGGAGCCAGTCGAGTGGCCGCTCATGGGTGAACTTGAAGACAAATTCGTCCACGACGCGGTCGATGCCAATGGTGCGGCTGACGAGCTCCAGGTCGGCATCGTCGGCATTGCTAAAGATGAAATGGTCGCGGTAGAATGCCGTCAGATTTGCCCTCCCAATACCGCCCGTCATCGTGGTCAGGTGGTTCACATATGGCTCCTGCACCATCGTGCTCATCGTGTGCTCGACGGAGCGGTCGGCGAATTCGTAGTACGTGTGCTCCTCCCAGAGTTGTTCCAGGTCAAAGTAAGGTCCGCCCAGCAGCGGCTTCAGGAAAGTCAGGTTGCGCGTGTAAGACACAGACTCGGCGTTGTAGTTGAAATGGGCGTCAAACGGCGTGGCGAAGCGATACGACGTCGCAGCAGTGTACGTGTACACTTTGCTGGTGGCGGCGACGGCGGCGGCGGCACCTATAGCAGTGTCAACTTGCGCCACAGGCGCACCCGCCAGGTGCAGAAGCAGAGGCAGTGCTGTCGTGGCAAGGCTCGCCCGGTCGGCCTCGTTGGCGTAAACGACAGCTCCGGCAAGTGCCGGCACGCTTGGCAGCGCCGGGGCGGCCAAGTTCCAGGCCGCCAGATCGTACGCTAAAGGTAGGGAGTCAGTGGCAGGGTAGCGGCAGGATGATGCGCTGGAAGGAAATGTGCACACGTACAAACAAGACCAAGCGGAGCTTTTGGCAGACAGCCAGGACATGCGGCCAGCGCGTCCACGGCGAGCTTCAGCACATTGCCGACCGTCTCCGCGGCGCTCAACGCCGGCGTCTGGATCTCCACGACGGCATACCCTTCCTCGGCCCATTTTATCAGGGTCGACGGTATTCCTTCCTCGATGTCGAGATTCTTGGCAGACGGGCCATTGAGAACCAGCAATCCCGGACCCGGGCCTCCGCTGCGCGTGAGCGGCGGAAGCAAGCAGATGCCCGCGCCCAGGACTTGGGGTCGCGGCTGGGGAAGCAGGGGCGGGGGCTTGGTAATGTCAGCGAACATGGTCGATCGTTCTGGCAGGGATGCATGTATGTATTCACTGCCCAGGGCACAAAAGCAAGATGTTTTCCATGCTACCCGAGCAGGAAGCATGTCGCGTAGAAGTAGGAAAATTCACGACTGGACAGCTCACAAGAGCTCGCTCACAAGAGGTTGCTCACAATTAGACTAGGACCCTGCGGGCCTAGACTCGTTTTCGTTGAAAGCCGACCCTATCGTAAGACGTCCCGGGGTTGTCGGGTACTGCACCAGCTCTCCAAGTCCACTAAACACTAGAACGACGTACAAGTCTCGCCTTATCTTTTGTGTGGTTAGCGGCTATCCAGTGTTCCGGATCAAACTCGGTCCTCACCAACAAGACAAGATTTCCGAACCGCCTTGATAAACCTGTGTGCGGCGATATCCAAAATCCATTGAATATACAATGTAAAAAGTATCATCAGGCAATGGAGGAAACAGCGCTGGGCGAGGACAGGAAAGACGCCCACTTGTAAATAAAATAAATATATTTCCGAAAGGATCTCTCTTTGGATGGCTTATTTTATTTTATTTTATTTTATTTTATTTTATTTTATTTTATTTTATTTTATTTTATAATTCGTAGCCAGCGATCGTAAAGGGAACGGAGCATAAAATGAGTCGCACAGGTGTTACAAACATTACAAAGAGCACTTCCTCTTTAGTTAAGAGACGTAGTCCTTGTCAGGTGATCAGGCTGAGGGGCTTGTTCTTGTAAAACGATGATAAGGTGCAACGGTTGAACCTACTCAACACGTGTAAGGGGTAATATAGCATTGCACTTGCCTCGCACAGATAGAAAAAAATATTAGTAATAACAGGGCGTTGCCGTAGTTCACGCGACGTGCAATTTGGAGAAGAGCTTCCTCAAATGACTAACACCACAGGTGCATTACGAGAAGAAGAAGTGCACGAGAGTCACGGCGACTTGCGATGATTTTATTTTTAGTTATTTTCTTCCAGGCAGGCTTCCCGCCATTTTCGGCGGGTTCCTCTTTACGAAATGGCGGTAAACTTCCTGCCTTAGGCTGTAGAGGGATCCCTACCGTAGGGATTGGTACCACGCTGGGTAGCGGAAGCCAGTTTCCGGAACAGGGAACGGGTGTGCCAACTCGTAGACTAGGTGCTTGGAAATCGAGACTTTGTTCCGACGCTACTGCGGTGGAGGCGGTGCTTTACTGCCTTGGCATGCGCTGATGTTGAAGGTTCATTCTCTTCTCGCCGCCATGCTTCGACGCACTGTATTGGGCAGGAAATGGAGAAATAGAAAGCTTCAAGTTTATCATTACCAGGCTACCATGGCGGATTACCTTCAACTTCCTTCTCCGTCTACAGCCCAAGATCCTGGTTACCGATCGTGATGCTCTTCGTGGTTTGGTACTCCTCTAAGCCGTAGAGGCTGCCCTCCTTTCCATAGCCGCTCTCCTTGACACCGCCAAACGGTGCCTCGGCGGCGCTGATCTTGCCCGTGTTTACGCCAACCATACCGACTTGCAGCTTCTGTGCCACGCGCATGGCGCGGGCAATGTCCTGGGAGTAAAAGTAGCCCGCCAGGCCAAACTCGGTGTCGTTGGCCAGCCGCACAGCGTCTTGCTCGGTCTCGAACTCAAAGACAGGTGCCAGCGGGCCAAACGTCTCGTCACGGCTTACAATCATCTCAGCCGTCACGCCTGAGAGCACGGTGGGGTCGTAGAAGTAGCCCGTAGCTTGCGTCACCGTGCCGCCGACTTCAATTTTGGCGCCCTTGGAGACGGCGTCCTCGACGTGCTCGCGAACCTTGTCGACGGCAGACTTGTTCACGAGTGGGCCCTGCGTGGTGGCTGCGTCCAAGCCGGGGCCGGTCTTGAGGGCCTCGACGGCCTTGACCAGCTTTGTGGTGAACTCCTTTGCCACTCCTTTTTGCACGTAGAGGCGATTTGCGCTAGATGGTCAGTTCAGGGCGAGCGCAGAAAGAGGGAGAGAGATGGAAAACAGATGAGCTGTTGACATTTTAGAAAGAGTGCTCACCATACGCATGTCTGCCCGGAGCAGCGGAACTTGCAGAACATGGCACCCTTGACGGCCAAATCGAGATTGGCGTCGTTGAAGACGATAAAGGGCGCGTTGCCACCAAGCTCGAGGCTGACCTTCTTGAGGGTGCCGGTAGCCAGCTTGGCCAGCATCTTGCCCACGCCGGTTGAGCCAGTGAAGCTGAGCTTCTTGACCAGCGGGTTCGTGGCCAGCTCGGTGGCGGCCTGCCGGTTCTTAGTCGGGCATACTTGGATGGTACCCGGTGGGATCCCGGCTAGTACGGCCAACTTGACGAGGGCCGTGCAGGTAAAGGGCGTCTCGCTGGGCGGCTTGATCACGACCGCGCAGCCGGCCGCCAGGGCCGGTCCGACCTTGCGTGTGATCATGGCTGCGGGGAAATTCCAGGGCGTAATGATCCCGCAGACGCCAACGGGCTCGCGCAGCGTCAAGAGCGTTGTGTGCGGCGTCGAGGACGGGATGGTGACGCCGTACGCTCGAGTCGCCTCCTCAGCGAACCAGGCAATAAAACTTGCTGCGTAGACAACTTCGCCCTTTGCCTCACTCAGTGTCTTTCCATTCTCGAGCGAGAGGATGATGGCGACTGTGTGGAAGGGCGGCGTCAGAGTGTTGTGACATCACGGAGACGTGGGACAGCGGCAGAAAACAGGCTAAGAAACTCACTGTCGTCAATATTCTCCTGAATCAGGTCATTCCACTTCCGCAGAAGCTGCCCTCTTTCTGTGCCCTGAGTGTTCTCGAAGTAGGCCCGCTGTGCCACGTCGGCGCTCTCGATGGCTGTCCGGAAGTCCTCCAGCGAGCAGTCGGACACCTGACCAAGAACGGCGGTGGATGAGGGCTCTGTACATAACCACGTGCGTTAGTTTTTGATCTCCGCTTGACTATTTTGCCGCAGCAGTCGTTGGGTCTTGCTTACCATGGACATCAAACTTCTTGTCCTTGGTCAGCCATTTGCCATCAATGAAGGCCTCGCCCGAGAACAAGCTCTTGTTCTTCAGCTGCAGATGGGAAACGATATATCGTTAGCTGTCGGCATACACTCAGCTAGGAACTTTGGGTTAGGAAGAAGCATACGTTATTGATGTGCTTCTCGGAGTACGACATGGCCGCGAATTGGATGCTGCACAATCAAAGACAGACGTGAGGATGAGACCTGTAAAGTGGAAACAGGACAGAACTTGTACTATTATGCGGCGAGGGAACGGCGTGATAAACAGGCCATTCACCAATGGCTTCCGTAGCTCATGTTTCACGGGAGTTTATTGTCGTTGTCGCGGGCCCATCGCACATTATGCATGCGGGTGAAGCTTGACTTGGGGTCAGATCTCCTCCCGGAACTCACCACCGAACTATGGCTACAGAGGCAGGGGAAATTCCGGCAGCGGCGCCGATACGCTGGCCGGAATGCTGAATCCGTGCGCTCAGCGCTAATTCGGGTCCACATGCAGCATCATGTGCGTTACAACATACAAGCCATCAAAAGACACAGTCCCGATTCCGTCGATAAGCACGCCGTATGGGCACCCGCGTACATCGGATTATACTGCCGTTCCGGGAACAAACTACCTCGCTGATACACTACTAGGCAAAGGGCAATGGCGGAATAAAAGGGATTAACCGAAAGAGGCCATACGCTGCCTAGGAACCACTATTTGGTTAGCTAAGAGGCGGCCTACGGAGTACAGTGTTAGGACAAAAAAAACGTGCGGTACGCATTTTCCTCGCAAAAAAGGCACTATTTCAGTATTTCCAACGCATGCTTCCACATTGGCACAAAACATAGCTTTTTATTCTTAATATCTAAGTACTTAGATACGTGAAAGCGTACATGTAAAACTATTTTTTTCTTCGATTTTTCTATTACTAGTTGTGGCGGTACAGTTTCGTTTAGGACGGGTATTTTACGTTCTCGGGTTATAGGGGGCTTATAGGGTATAGAATTCAAGTTACAAGGGATATAAAATTTTGTGGAACTTTATGCCTTTACAGGGCCGGAAGGGGTTATAAGATAAAAAATCCGAATAGTTAAAAGGCTTCGGTTTCATTTATTTATCTAATACAAGTTTTGTTAAGGTTTATCGCCTAGAAAAGGCTGGGTGCGGCCTTTTGCTTGTCGCATTTAGGTACCTTTTGGTGTAAAAATGCAAACCGCACGTTTCTTTTGTCAAGCGACTGTACCGGATCTACAAACGTGGGGCTTCACGGCGTTGAGAAATAAAAAAGAAACATAATTCCCTGAGAGAGAGGTACGTCAGTTTGAACGGGGGTAGATAAAACTACGTTTCTTAATTAACGTAGAAAAATAGTACTAGGAAAAGAAAACAAGCTTCGGCTTTTGTAAATAGCCGAAAATGGATCTATTAACAATGTTATGGACAAAGCGTAGCTAGAGATTGGGCAAATAAACGAAGGACTTTCTTTCAGTATGAAAAAGGAACGTTTAAAAATATAGGGGTTAGTGGTCATATTACAGAGCAGCAGAGGTACATATAAAGAAATGATGAGGAATGTCGACCTTGATTTATAAATATTTCATCGTATTAGCTAACTTGAGTCATGCCAAGGCTGCCAGCATGGGTCACTGATCGTCGACTAGATCGTGGTAGAACCAGGGGGGACGCGGACCAAATACTACCTAACAAGTTACCATAAACAAAGATGGTTCATTCATATTCTTATTCTTATTTGAATATTTACTGTCATTTTATTATTATTTTTTAGATACTTTATTTATCGCTATCTACCTATAAATATATGTGCAAAGAAGATGAGAAGGAAGCACAAAGCGGTAGAAAAGCGGACGATAGCCAACTCAAGACGAGGAGAAGGGATAGGGGATGGCGGTGATGAAGCTCTTGACTTGGGCTAGGTTGGGGATCTTGTTACAGGGAAAGGGGCCGTAGCCGGCAGAATAAGCTATGATAGCGAGGACGACCATGGCGCGCAGGGGCTTTGTGACGACAAGACGGCGGAGAGCGTAGACAGGCCAGAGGGCAGAGCCACCGGCGGTATTGAAAGCAGACCAGTCGGGGAAGTAAGTGCTGATCCAGAAGTCGCGGGCGAGGCCTGGCCAGGAGGCCGCGTTGCGGCCAAACTTGCCAATGTACCAGTTGGAGCAGTCAGCGGCGAAGACGGTGTCGGCGAGCTGCTTGTGGATGGCGTTGGTGGTGGTGTCCTCGACGGTCTGTTTGACCTCGATCACTTCAGCGCGGTGATCGAGCAGGGGAGTGAACAGCGACCGGACGGCATAGTCAACCTGAGTTTCACAGGCAAATAGCGCCGAGTTATTGGCAGGGAAAGTGTTGGGCCCGAAGAGGATGGCGAGGTTGGGGAAGTTGTGCACATATGTACCGAGATAAGCCTGGGCGCCACGGCTCTCATGCCACTGCTGGTGTAGCGAGCGGCCGTCGGCGCCGCGGATGTCCATGGGCACGAGGAACTCCGACACCTGGAAGCCGGTGGCAAGCACGATAATGTCAAACTCGTCGCGGATGCCAGACGTGCTGACGATGCCCGTGGGCGTGATCTCGCGGATACCCTCAGGCAGCAAATCGACATTGGACAGCTGCAGCGCATCCAAGTAGCCCGGATCGAAGATGCGCCGCTTGCAGCCGAGCGGGAAGGTCGGGATGATGGCGTCCCAGTACTTCTCGGGCGCGTGCGCCTGGATGTACGCCTTGGACTCGTCTTCCTTGGCGCGGCGCGCGCGCTGACCGTTCGGCGTGGGAAAATAGGTCGTCGTCTCCTCGTCGGCGTCGAGGAAGATTCGCAAGCGGAGTGCGCGCTGCCACAGCGGCAGGTAGCGGAACAGAAGCTTGTCCAGGGCTGTGTAGTTCCGATTGGGCCGGGCATGGAACCACTGGCCACTGCGGGCGTACTGCTTGACAAAGGTGGCCGTCTGGGCCAAGGCTGGCACGACTTGGGCGGCACTGCAGCCGTTGCCGATGACGGCCACGCGTTTGCCAGCGTATGAAACCGAGTGGTCCCAGCGCGCAGTGTGGAACATGGGGCCTTTGAAGGTTTCCATGCCCGGGAACTTGACATCGCGCGGAAACGATATGGCGCCCACAGCCGACACAAATACGGACACAGTGCGCGTAAACGACAGGCCCGATTTGAGGTCCTTCAGCTCGACCTCCCACTTGTTCGTTTTGCCGTGCCATTGTGCGCCCGTGCACTCGATCGATGAGTGGACGTGCTTTCGGATGTCGAACTTGTCGACCGTATCTTCCATATCTGACTCGTCAGTCGTCGGAGGGTTGGAGGGTTGGAAGGGCTTCCCAGTTCGTAGACTCACACTGCAGAATCTCAGGCTGCTCGCACAGTTGCTTCGACCAGTTAGCGTTGGGGTTGAAGCTGAAGGAGTAAAGGTGAGACTGAAGATCGCAGCCGCTGTGATTGTCAGCGATGTTTGTTTTGTACGCACAGATACTCTATGTCCCTTACCATCCGGGATAGGTGTTCGTGCGCCAGGTGCCACCAATGCCGTCGAGCTTCTCAAAGATAAGGAAGTCGTGAAAGTTTAGCTCGTGCTTCAGGCGGTAGGCCATGGCGATGCCGGCGGGGCCAGCGCCAATAATGATGGCATCCAGTCCTTTTGCGTAGGTGGACATGGCCAAACGAGTATAAGCGAAGCAGAGAGGTGGAGAGGTAATGAGGCAGGGAGTCGGTAGTAATTCAAGATACAAGACGATGGTGAAAAAGACTGGTAAGAGGGCAGTTGCGAAAACCTAATGCAAAGAGCCGTGAGAACTGCTCATAAGAAGCCAAAGATTGTATTAAGCTTGTGGCTTCGGAAGAGCACTGCACGCAGCTTTGCTACTCCAAGGAAGAGCATGATATTAGCTTGCTCAACGGCATAGTCATCCGGGGTCCCTTATTCGGGATCCAATTCTTGCGCAATTACCCCAGCGCAAAGTCGTAGAGGCAGAGGTTCGTCGTTGTGGGCCGGGATTTAGATTCCGTGTGGAGATGCTCCCTGGTTTGCTCGCATTCCGGCTGCCCTGATTTAGTTATGTGGGCGGGTAGGCTTTTTGTTTCTCAACTATCTTCAGTGCCTCTTCCGCAGCTAGTGCGGATGGCCGTTCCGGGCGAGAGGTAGTCGGGCGAGAGGTAGTTGGCGACCGTGAGCGGCAAGGATCTCATGGCCGTACAACATTCTTTCGTGCTTCGTACCGTGCCCCAGGGGAGATAATTGCTCGAGCACATCACCTTGCACATAACATCGTCTTGCACACTGTCTGGCAGATTGCCCTGACTATCTTTCGCACATTCTACTTGACTTTGCCGCCATGTCGTCCACCGAAGCCACGGAGAGCCGCGGCCAGTATCTACACAAGGCCAAGGGTCTGCGGCTCGAGGCACGGCCGCTAGCACCGTTGGCGGACGACGAGGTGCGCGTCGCTATCCGTGCCACGACTGTCTGCGGATCGGATGTACACTACTACACTCATTTTTGCAACGGCAGCATCCGCGTGCGCGAGGCGCTCTGTCTGGGACACGAGGCGGCGGGTGAGGTGACGGCTCTAGGCGCGGGCGTGGCAGCGACGCAGCCAGACTTGCGGCTGAATGATGCGGTTGCCCTTGAGTGCGGGGTGCCGTGCGGCGACTGCGCCCACTGCGGCGGCGGCCGTTACAACGTCTGTCCGCGCCTCCGTTTCCGCAGCTCCGGCTCTGCCTTTCCGCACTTTCAGGGCACATTGCAGGAGCGCGTTGATCACCCGGCACGCTGGGTGCACCGGCTGCCGTCGGAAATGGGCTTCGAGGCAGGCGCCCTGCTTGAGCCGCTTGCCGTTGCCATCCACGCTGTCCGTCGCGACCGTCCCGATACGGTTGCCGTCGACCGGCCGGCCTGTCTCATTTTTGGGGCCGGCGCCGTCGGTCTGCTCTGTGCGGTGGCCGCCCGTGCCCAAGGTTGCCGCGACGTCGTCATCGTCGACATGGACGAGGGCCGTCTCGCCTTTGCACGCGAGCACGGCTTTGCCTCCACCGTCCTCGCCGTGAAGCCGCGTCGTGGTGACGACTTGCCGGCCAAACTCGACATTGCACGCGAGACCGCCGCCGAGATCGCCGCGCTGACCTGGCCCGACGGCACGCCCGTCGGTCGCCTTCAACGCACGTACGAATGCACCGGCGCCGAGTCGTGCCTGCAGTCGAGCATTTACGTGAGTGCTGTGACGCAGAGAATAGAAGGTGAAGGGTGCAGAACCCAGGGTCCTAGAAACTAACCGTTCTCAGGCCACTGGCTCCGGCGGCAGCGTCATCATCGTTGGTATGGGCATTCCCAACCACACACTGCCGATCTCGGAGATGACGACGCGCGAGATCAACCTTGTGTCGACGTGGCGCTATGCCGACGCATATCCGCGCGCCATCGAGATCGCCACCGCCTCCGTCGCGCAAACGCCCATCGACGGCAGCACGCTGCCCAATATCAGCAAGATGATCACCCACCGCTTTCGGGGCCTAGACCGCGTTCCAGACGCGCTCGAGACGGCCAGGAAGACGCGCGACGACGACGGAAAGCTGGTCGTGAAGACCGTGGTTAATTTTTAGTGCCGTTGAAACATATTGGGTGCCCCCGTTTCAGTAAATTAGCTACAAATTGTGCCCTGGTGATTTGATGCAGAATTTTTCCCCCTTTCAATTGAACGGTCCTACACTGCATATTTCAACAAATTTCAGACTGCTAGCATGGATGGCCAGAGCTGCAATTCGTATTAGCAGCACTGCGATATCAAATCGTGCCTCTCTCTCCTCATCAGTTGTCGTCAAGTGCGGCCGTCTCACTGGCCAAACTCAAACTACACACAGTATCTATGCCACATACCGTGCTCGCGTACTCACATCCATGCTCACATCCATGCTCTTATTTATCCTTGATTTCAATTCTCGATTACCTGCCACGACCATAAGGACACACATTCTGGACCCGGTGAAATCTGGGGGGGGGGGGGGGGGGGGGGGGGGGGGGGGGGGGGGGGGGGGGGGGGGGGGGGGGGGGGGGGGGGGGGGGGG
>WNYF01000206.1:0-24684 GCA_021396225.1 Sporothrix inflata
CTAGCTAGTCGCCAATAGCCAGGAGTGGCTGAGAAAGGCGGATAATAATAATAATATATAATCTTATAAAGATATAGCATAAAATAAGTAGATAAGTAGATAAAAAAGGCTATATACCCCCGAGCGGGCTACTGTAAGGGGGTCCTAGGGATGGGGGTTCAATTGAGAGAGGATCACGAAGCAAGTGGATCGAACGTAGGTAGGAGGAAGCACAAAATCTAATCCTTGGCCTCCCTCTCTTCGAAAGGATGGGCCTCGGATAGTTTATATTATTATCTAGAGAGACCCTGGGGATACCCCGTTGAATTACCGCATGCCTCAGGCACCCATGCCTCAGGCCCCCCAGCCCTGAAGGCTGAAGGCCTCCGGCGAGGAGGGGGGGTATGAGCCCCCTGCGATACACCGTTGAATCCCTGGCGAATAAGCAAGATGGAGGAGGTGCCTGGGGAAAAGGCCTGACGGCTGGCAAGGACCCTGCCGGCTGGCAATGGCCCTGGCGGCGGGCCGCGCCGAGCAGGTCAAGTGACCAGGCCTGGCGGAGACGCCTAGTGAGCCCCCGTTGAATCACCAGGGAATCGCTGGGGGTGGGTGCCGTGACAGTTAGGCCCCTATAATGGCGTTAAGTTATAAGGAGTTTGCAATTAGGCCATACCATTATCCCACACTTCTATTTATCATATTGATGCAGGGCTCCCCCTGGACGAGGTGCTCCAGATTCGTCTCCAGAATTTGCAGGTTGCGCTCCCAGTACTTCGTTGTCTGCCAGCTCACATGCGGACTGATAAACAGATTCGGTGCTTTCCAGAGCGCATGGTCTTGGGGCAGCGGCTCCGGGTCCGTGACATCTAGTGCGGCCGCGCGGATCTGCCCCGTCTCTAGCGCCGTGACCAGCGCCTGCGTGTCGACGTGCGGGCCGCGGGCAATGTTGGACACGAACGTCTTCTTCTTGCTGAGAATATCAAACTGCTTGGACGAGATGAGATTGCGCGTGGACTCGGTCAGGGGTAGGCTGATCACGAGCATGTCGAGGTCCTGGCCGAGAAAATGGTCAATGTCGTCTCTTGAGGCGCCGCAGAACCAGCGCGACGGGATCAGGCCGTTCGGGTCCCCCGTGCCGGGGACACAATAGCCGGTGTCTTTCCGGGACTCTGGCGTGGCTCGCTCGGTCCGCGTGTATGCGTACACCTCCATCCCCAGCGCCTGGGCCAGGCGCGCACACTGCCGGCCGATGGACCCGTACCCAAGGATGCCCATGCGCAGGCCGACCGAGTCCTGCACGCCACAGTGGCTCGCGTCCCAGTGTCCCTCGCTCATGTGGTCTCTGTATAGGTAGAGGTGGTGCTGGCTGGCGAGCCACGTCCCCATGACCCATTCCGCTATTTGTGGTCTGGAAGGACAAGTCAATTAGAAAATGCGGCTCTCTCAAAATAACAGGTAGCGGGTGTCTAGAGGAGGCATGTGGAAAGTGAAGCTTACGGATGAACACCGCTTGCGTTGCAAAACACGACGTCGCCATTCTCGTACGTGGCATGGCCTTTCCACTTGTCTGTACCCGCCGACGTGATCTGGCAGTATTGGACGCTCGTCAAGAGGTGCTCGGGGGGCGGCATCCAGTCACTGCACAGAATGGTAACGCCCTCCCACAGCTCTGGAGGGTAGGTGCTCGTAAGGATCTGCTCGCCGTCTTTGGATGACCTCGACAGCGCCCAGCGGATATCGAGCCCTGGGTACCGGGCCTTGATTTTTGTAATCCATGCCTCGTCCGCATCAATCGGAATGAATACGACCAGCTTGTCCCGGCTCAGGGCGCCTGCCTTAGAGAGTGAATCTGAAGCCATGGTGTGTGTCGTGCTTGAGATCTAGATCTGTGGTCTGGACCTCTGATCTGAAACTGTGACGAGTTAGAAAAAGAAAATCGGGGTTTTCTCTTTTCTTTCTCTGAAGGTATCTTACATTAGCAACGCAGACTGATAAATTGATAAATTAATAAATTGATAAATTGATAAATTGATAAATTGATAAACCGATGAAGCTTCAAAGCTCGGAGCTTCCGCCGATGTCGCTAGTTTTAAACTTTCCCCGACTAAACTGAACGCAGCAACGCGAAACGCCAACTACCGTTATCTGCTCTTCTTTGGGCTTTATCGAGTAAATGCATTCTCTTAATCTTATCGTGTCAAGGTCCGCGGGCTAGATGAGGCCTTGACGGATATGGGGTATCTGAACAGTGTCCTTCAATGCCACTGCGCATCTTCGGTTCTCAACTTTTTCAGACTTCGACACATCCGAGACACACAACAACGCTCATAGCAGTAGCAACTTAATCAACATGGCAACAAACGGCCACGAGGAGCAGGAGGAGCCGACGCGGCCTCGCGTCACGGTCAACTGCGACATGGGCGAGGCCTACGGTAGCTGGAAGATGGGGCCTGACGAGGACCTCATGCCGCTGATCGACATCGCTAACGTCGCCTGCGGCTTCCACGGCGGCGACCCCGTCGTCATGCACAAGACGATCAAGCTCGCCAAGAAGCACGGCGTGCTGGTCGGCGCCCACCCGTCACTGCCCGACCGCGAGGGGTTCGGCCGCCGCCACATCGACCTGTCGCCCGAGAACCTGTACGACCAGCTCGTCTACCAGATCGGCGCGCTCACGGGAATGCTGCGCGCCGAGGGCATGCCGCTCAACCACGTCAAGACGCACGGCTACCTGTGGCGCATGTGCGAGGCGAGCGAGGCGCACTGTGCCGCCGTCATGGACGCCGTCGAGCTGTTCGACGCGCCGATGCTAATCATCGCGGGCACGCGGATGGAGAGCTTGGCCCGGGAGCGGCGGATACCGTACGTGCCGGAGTTCTACCCGGACATCTTCTATAACGAGGAGGGCAAGCTGATGTCAATCTTGTGAGTCTATCCCCCAACTCTCGGACACAAACTGCACTCCCCGAGGCCTTTAGAAAAAGGAGATAAAAGTACCCCCAAACCACTAACCAGGATGGCCATAGGCGCGACGGGCGCGTTCCTTTGGAGGACATGCAGCCCAAGGTGGAAAAGGTCATCCGCGAAGACCTCGTCATGTCCAAGTCGGGCAAAGCCGTCAAGATGAACCTCGAAGGCCGCGAATTCAGCTGCTGCATCCACAGCGATCTACCGCGTGGGTTATTTATTTTTGTGTTTTTTCTACTTTCAACGACTGACATTCTACTTCTCTCTCTCCCAGACCCTTTCGAAACACTTGACGCGGTGAGGTGCGCAATAAAAGCAGCAGCGGTTTAGATAGCATAATAATATATTCGGTTTCCTACAAAATGTCCTTAAAACAAACAGAAATCGTGGGCCTGCTCGAGCTTCCGGATGACGGCGTCCGCGTCCTTGTCGAGCGCCTCGCGCTCCAGCCGCTTGTCGTCCAGCGCCGCCCAGATCTGCTCCATCGACGCCATCAGGGAGTCCCGCGTGCGGCTCGGATACACGTGCTTCAGCTCGATGTTGCGCTGCCGCACCCACGCGCGGTGCGTCTCCGTGACGGCGTCCCGCGACGAGAGGTAGAAGGGGAACGGCAGCGCCGAGTCCGGCCCGCAGCCGGGCGGCATCGACTTGATCAGCGTCACCAGGTCGTCGATCGTGTGCTGCACGCGCGCCGAGTTGGCCGGGTCGCGGTACACCTGCCGCTGCAGCAGCAGGTGCGCGCTCCAGTAGAAGCACTGGCTCAGGCTGTCGAGGTGCTGCGACTTGGTCGGCCGCGTAGTGCGGAAGGTGACGCGGGACCGCGCGTAGATGCGCATGTCCGTCTCGAGCGTGGACGCCGAGCGCAGGACGGCGTTCTCGTCCCGGACGCCCTCGTCGAGGTCGGCGGCGAGGTGGGCAACCCGCGAGAAGAACCCGAGCAGCGGCTGCGGGCAACCCGTCATCTCGCGGAAGGAGGGCACGGTGCGGTCGTAGTGCTCGTCGGGCACGAAGAGCCAGAAGTTGGGGGGCAGATGGGGTCGGCGGTGGCGCAGGATGGCGGTCGTGACGTCGATAAAAGCGAACCGCTGGATGAGGAGGCGCGGGATGAAGTCGTGGACGGCGCGCTTGACATAGTCGAGGTCGTGGAGGAAGTGCATGGCGCAGGCGAGGTGCACGTCTATTCCTGACCCGCCGATGAAGACGAGGTTGGCGATCTGGAGCAGCACGGCGGCCAGCGTCGCCTGCTTGGGGCTCAGGTCATTCTGCTGCTGCTGCTGCTGCTCATCGCCCGCCGGCACGTCGCCGCCGCCGCCGCCGCCACCTCCGGAAAATGCGGGCGCCGTCTGGCACGAGGCGAGCAAGGTCCGCAGAGAGCTGATCGCCTTGTCGTGGCGCTTCATGACGAGCTCGGGCGACGCCCGCCCATGGCAGTACATGTACTCGGTGGCGAGCGAGATGATGGTGTCGAGGAGGACCGGCGAGGCGAGGGCGAGCGACGAGAGCTTCCGGTAGGGATTGACGGCCGAGTCCAGCGCTGGCAGGATGCCCGACAAGTAGTTTAGCCAGTAGGCAAAGGCAATCCGCTCGCCGGCATCGCCGAAGAGATCCGGGCTCAGCCCCCCGAAGAAGTCGCTGTCGTTGAAGTCCCAGCCGTCCACGATCCCCGCGTCTTCAAAGACAACAATCGCAGTCGTGCCACCGGCACCGCCGCGGAGCTCTGGTGTAGCACTCTGCGAGCTTCCACGTTGGCTGGGAAGCGATTGTGGGGAGTGGACCGAACCACCACTTTGGCTGTCGGACCGGTGGTGCGGCGACACATGGGCGGCGGCGTTTCTGATAAATCCCGTGTTCTCGGAACTCGGTGGGACGCCGAATACCGCACGCTCCGGGCTTTCTTCTACTCTACCGCGTCTTGAAGGCCTTGCGAGTCTTTCGCTGGCGGTCGAGGCGGCAGCGGGCGTGGCGACCTCGATGGTGTCCGGAACAGGGCATCTTGCCCGGCTCGGCCGAACGTCAGGGGCGGCGACGCTGGAAGCAGTCACGGCGGCCCACTGGAGCCGCACGGGGTACTCGCAAGACACGTTTCGCTGTATACAACCCTTGCAGTGCGGACGATCCTCGCTGCACTTGCGCCGGCGCTTTCGACAGTTGGCGCATCCGCCGCGCGATCTCATTTCAGCCATCGTAACGATACCTTAAACAAGCGAAGAGGAATGGAAGTGGGAAAAGACGAACGCAATCGAAATATCCACAGTCTGGCCGGCGTATCTAGACACAAATCTATAATCTACACTCGTAAGAGCTTCAAGCTGTGACAAACAGCCCGTGTTCCTTTATCAGTGGGTCTGACCTACAAGTCCCGAGTAAGGCGTTACGCATTTCCTAATTAGGCGAGACTAAAACGGGTACGGCTTTGTCGTCGTATCAAGGAGACAAGATGGGCTAGTTGTTAGCTTGGCATCAACGGCCCCTGTAGGGCGGCGGCCGAGCTAGGTCGAGGAGAGTATGCAGCGAGTATATCGGCAGACATGCTCTTGTGCTAGTAACAGCTCCAAGCATGTATGGGCGGTATTGTGAATGTCTCCAGCTTCAGGACCAATAGGCACTCTTGTTTATACTGGGGCATCTTTATATTCTGTTGTATTTGACCGCCAAGACCTTCAAAGGAGTCACAAGCTGTTTCTATCCTTATAAGTCGTACAATAAAGACTGCATTACTCACCTGTCTTTGATCCGGTAAATTCACCCCAGACGGAAGTTCAGAGAACAGCAGAGCAGCAGCCATGTCGACAACACAAACCATTTCCGCGTCTGCGGACATGAACGAAGCGCAGACAGTACCCAGCACCGGCGCGCTCTCGACAGCAGAGTATATCGCCGTCGAAGACCAGTATGCCGCAAAGAGCCTGTCCTCGCTTCCCGTCGTCCTCACGCGGGGGCAGGGGGCGCACCTCTGGGACATCGACGGCAAAAAATACATTGACTTCCTGAGCGCCTTCTCCGTGGTGAACCAGGGCCACTGCCACCCCCGGCTCGTCAAGGTGATGGTGGAGCAGTGCCAGAAGCTGACCCTGACTTCGCGGGCCTACCACAACGAGCATTACCCGCTTCTCTGCAAGAAGCTGTGCGATC
Organism: Sporothrix inflata; assembly: GCA_021396225.1. Lineage (NCBI taxonomy): Eukaryota > Fungi > Ascomycota > Sordariomycetes > Ophiostomatales > Ophiostomataceae > Sporothrix > Sporothrix inflata. Next base: position 6,079 of record WNYF01000206.1, read on the forward strand.
TGCTGAACTTCGACATGGCATTCCCGATGAACTCGGGGTCCGAGGCCGTTGACCTCGCGATTAAGGTCGTCCGAAAATGGGGCTATGTCGTCAAGGGGATCGAGCCGGACCAGGCGCTGGTGGTCACCATCTCGGGCAACTACCACGGCAAGTCCATAGGCCCTCTGTCCGCATCCAACAATCCCAAGATCCGGAATGGTAAGCAGGTCAATCCCATCTCTTTTTTGTTTATCAATACGCCGCGTTGCTCACCTCAAAGGCTATGGACCGTTCACGCCCGGTATCGGAACGACGGTGAATGGACGGGTCATCGGCTTCAGCATCATCGAGGACCTGCAATATGCCTTCGAGGTGGCCGGCGACCGCATTGCCGCCGTTATCATCGAGTGTGTCCAGGGCTATGCCGGGTGTCTCCCCACCCAGCCTGGCTACATCAAGGCGGCCTACGATCTCTGCAAGAAGAACAATTCTCTCTTTGTCTGCGACGAGATCCAGAGCGGCTTCGGCCGCACAGGCTACCTCATGGCCTACCAGAACGAAGGTGTCCATCCGGACCTGGTCATCCTCGGCAAGGCTCTCACCGGTGGGATGTACAGCATCGGCATGGTCGTGGGCAGCAAGGACGTCTTGGGCCAGATGAGACCGGGGGAGTGAGCATTTCTTCCCGTCTCTTAGTATTACAGATTAGACGGCTAACACTCGCTCTTCCCATACTGCAGGCACAGTTCGACCTTCTCCGGAAATCCACTCGCTTGTGCGATAGCCGTTGAAGCCATCGATGTTCTCGTCGACGAGAAATTATCAGAGCGGTCCCTTGAGTTGGGGGCGCGGATGATTAAGCGTTTGTCGGATATCAAGTCGCCACACACCACGGTGAAAGTGACCGGCCGAGGCCTTTTCTGCGCATTCAACATCGACGAGTCGCATCCGTCTGGGAAGGTGACGGCAGCCCGCCTGACGAGTTTGATGAGGAAACGCGGTGTCCTTGCGCACTCGGTCGAAAACAGGGTGCGCATCGCGCCGCCATTGGTGATCGAAGAGAAGGATCTGTGGGACGCTGTGGACATTGTGGAAAAGTCCCTCAATGACCTGGTAGACGCTCCAGATGATCTTTTTATAGATTAAAATGCAAATTTGCCGAATGTAAGTATTTACGCAAATAATTTCCGAGCTACAGAGGTTTGTAAAATTGCAGTTAAATTCGTAGTAGTAATAATACTAATACTAATACTAATAGCAGCAACAGTAACAGAAATCAAATATCTAGAACAACATGAGTAGATGTGTATCAATCTTATACCAGTTAACACCGCCTAACAAGTCCCACCTGTTGGCGAGAAACTAAGAACCAGGAAACAGTTGCAAGTAATAAAATAATCGGTTGGCAACCGTGTATTCAAAGCTATTATAGTTTTAACTAAAATTCAAAGATGAAGAGTGAAAAACACACCCAACTGAGGCCTCCTCCCCCTCCCGGAAAAGAAATAGAAAATAAAGAGCAAAATTGTACTATTCCTCTAAAACAGAATCCCTACACGAAAGGAACAAAAATATCCATATTATTTCAAATACACGAAGCGGATCTGCTGCTTGTCCGTCAAATCCAGGAACTCCTCGTTGTGGATACCAACGTTGCCTTCGCCGCTGGCAGCCAGCGCTGCAGCCCGCTTCTTGTTCTCCCAGGTGAGGTACAACCAGAAAAACGCAGGGAGCACCGTGGCAAAAGCAAAGAAGATCAGCATGGCCAAGAATCCAGTCTTGTACGTAGGTGCCTGCTTGCTGATGAAGAACTGCGGCCCGATGATGAAGCCAGCCGAGTACCCGATGAACAAGATTGCATTGGTCGTCGTACGCTTCGTGTGGCCCGCAATGTTGGAGTTCGTGAGCGACCACAGCATGGTAAGACTGCCGATGGTGAAGTTGGTGATGTGGAAGGACACCAGGCGGCCCGTGTGGTTGCTCTTGGGCAGCGAGTTGATCAGAGCGGCGCCGATCAGGGCGGGGATGTTGCAGGCAACCATCATGATGCACCGCATGTTGGGCCACCGCTGCGACACGTATCCGGCACCGAGCAGGCCGAGGATCTCGGTGGCGCCGAGAGGCATGTTGAGAAGGGAGCTCTCAAACGTGCCAAATCCGAAACCCTTGATCACAATCGACCCGAAGGCCGCCACCGTCGACTCGGGAATCATCCAGATGATTGTGTAGAAGAACGCCCACCAGACCTTGACGTCAGTGATTGCCTCGATAAACTGCTGCTTCTTGAACTTGGAGCTGGCGAGACCCGTTCTGTTGCGACGAATGCGCTCGACGGCAATGATCTTTTCCTCCTCGGACAGGAACTTGGCGGTGAGAATGTCGTTCGGCATGTAAAAGTAGAGGACGACCGACCAGAAAAGGCCGATGATGCCAAAGATGATAAAAAACCACCGCCAGACGGGCAGTGGGGTTGTCGTGATATGCCCAATGCCGTAGGAGATGACCGACTGGAGGAAAATGGCAACGCCGTTTCCGCAGAACCAGACGCCCATGCGCAGGGGGACCTCGTCCTTGGTGTACCACGAGCCCGTGATCAAGACGTACGCGGGCGAGATGCCAGCCTCGGCCACGCCCAAGAAGAAGCGGGCGGTGGCGAGGCCGGCAAAGTTGGTGCATCCCACGGTGGCAAAGAGGACAATGGCCCAGAACATGGACGTGAATGCAACGAACTTGCCGTTGGGGAAGAATGTGAGGAAATAGGCGGCAGCAGGCTGGGCAATCAGGTAGCCGAAGTAAAAGATGGATCTTCAGAGGTTAGCAAGAAGAAAAAAAGAAAACTAGAACGGGATCGGAACGTGAACTCACGAGCACCACGAATAGTCCTGTCCAACGAGTTTCAGATCGGTCTGAAGATCATAGATGGCCGATTGGGACATGACGGACTTGTCCATATACTGAATGATGTAGGATACGCTATACACATGGCGACGTTAGTCAGTTTGGAGAGACGGGGTCATAGAGAGGATGAAGATGTGAGGGAGACGTACAACATCTAAAGGCAATATATGGTTAGTAACTTGGAACTTTCAAAAGACTATGGAGGTCTGCGCCTCAGGTGGTTTCTACACGTACCAGTGGCATGAGCCAGAGATCGATCTTGCGGACAACGGCTCTCTCCTGCTCTGGCGTGTACTGGAAGCCTTCATGCTGTTCAATGAAGTCGAGGGCCACATCACCGTCCCGACGCTTCATATCTGAAGGCTGGATGACTTCGCCATCACCATACGAAATCCGAGACGACGGTGCTACCGCGTCGGTCACGTCGGACTTCCCCATTGCTGCGAGTAAACAGAAAGAGATGCGCGAAGGGGAGATGTGGAAGAGGAGGAGTTGATGCAAGCAGTGGCCGGGAGGTCGACTATTGCTTCCACATAAGGGTGGGAGAATGGAGAGGGGCTGCTGGGGTTCGCAAAGATCAAAGATCTCCAGAAAGAGGAGTCTCGACTCCTTGATATTTGAACACCCGGACCGCCTCCTGCGTTCTTGTGTATTATCTCGACTCTCCAAAACGTGGCGTTCGAGTTTCTGTTCTTATCGAGACAGAAGAAAGCTCGAAGAGGTTGCATCAACACCGCCTCCGGAACTAGCGAGGTGTGTCGTTGCGTATAGGAGCTAAGTCGAGGCGTATCTCTGGGATACAGCAGGGACCCAACTTATCTCTAGCCTCAATTTTAGCACTCTTTTGGGTAGATAGGGAACAGACGTTGCTGTACGACATAGGGAGGTCCGAATTGGGTCAGTCTCGACCAATAGGGTGTTCGTGAATTTGGAAACCTTGTCATAAGCAGAAAGCCACTAATGCTCAGCCTAAGACTACTCCCACTCCTGCTCCCAATGCCAATGCCAGTGCCAAGGGCCAGGGAACATCATAGAGAGGTTCCATAATACGGAGTACAGCCTTCTCCTGCGTTTATCACCCAGGCTCTAGCTACCGTTAGTGCACTATGCATACAAATCCTCAAGCCCTAGCATCGTAGTAGCTGGTGCAGCTGGCACTTTTGGGGCTGGCGTTGTGTCAACCTCTACTGGGCAGCCAGGTTACAAACCCCCTGGCCCCTTTCGGGTCTGTCAATGAAACTGCAAATATAGACAAGCTGAAAAGCTGGAGAGTATCTCTTTTCTTTCCTTGATGCGTCGTATTCATCGAAAAAAACAGGTTTATCAGCTCGGCTCCTACGGTTGTTCAGACTAGTCCGCATGTGCAGATGTGTTACGCGGATATCCTATTCCCCGGTTTACGAATTGATATCCAATTCCCTTGCTTCCAAGAGGTTCTGATATCAAAGACGAGATACGAATTTCCTGGGGTTGGGGAAGCTTACCATGCAACATATTGAAGATAAATGTAGCCGCCGCTAAAATGTCTGCTGTTATCGGGGTTGTCTTGATAGCGGTAATCTGGCCTAGTTATGAAAGGCGAGACGCCGGCGACTCGCCTGCCCCAGATCGTAAAGAAACTACGGGGTAGAATGGGGGACGATCGAGGCTGATAACTAATATTGATATTTTGGACGAGAATGATAACAGAAGACGATAACAGAGGATGTGATCTTGCCACTCGACACACAGGCGATCCGCCCATATGGAATGTTCGATCTTTTAAAGAACCTCGCCGATAAACGATAGAGATAACTCAGATAGTTCGATAGCAAAGGTTGGCCTTTCCTGGAAACGCGAATCGCCACGTGATACTCTATCTTGATACTATCTCGTCTGAAAGATCTGAAGATCCGGCAATAGGGTCGAGTCCTCTTGGAAGTCTGTCAGGAACCCTCGGCTCTACCCACCTCTCGTCTGACACGAAGAGGATTCTTCTGAAATCTCGGATCTAAAGAGTAAATCCCAGAAAGACCGGGTCTATATAGAACCCAAGCACAAGAATCGACATCTTCAACATAGATAGGCCTTCTGAGATACTCACTTATTTCGCAGAACAAGACACATCAAACAACAAGCGAATAACTCTGCTTTGTCAACAAAACTATCGTCGACATGATGTCCGAAACCACAGTTACGCAGACCTCTACGGCCGCCGGCTCTACGACTGTGACGCTCACCGCGCCCAAGTATCAGACCAGCCGAGTCCCCAATCCGGACTTTGTGCCACCGGCGGACTTCAAGTTCCCCCTCTGCCTCGCCGAGGTGCCCATCAACCCCAAAGGCCCCACGCAGATTCCGTATAAGGTGAACATCGACTACGAAAAGGTCGAGTACAAGTACAAGGACTACCTGCCGTACAACACCCTCACGTCCGAGCCGCCACTGTCTCCCTACGAGCATGTCGACGTCGCCTCGCGTGCGGACCCAGAGAAGAAGTCGCTGTTTTCGGTCATCCCCAAGAGGCGCGACCTCACGCCCAACATCGGCTCCGAGGTGTGGGGGGTACAGCTGAGCGACCTGACCGACCAGCAGAAGGACGAGCTGTCGCTGTGGTCGACGGAGCGCGGCGTGATCGTCTTCCGCGACCAGGACTTTGTCGACCGCGGCCCGGAGTGGATGAAGGAGTTTGGCAGCTACTTCGGCCGGCTGCACGTCCACCAGTGGGGCTTGCACCCCAAGGACCAGCCCGAGCTGAACGTCGTCTACCGCGACAGCGACGTCGGCTCGTTCCTGGACATTCAGAAGGAGGGCCAGCTCAACACGCTGTCTTGGCACACCGACATGTCGTACGAAATGTTTGTGCCTTCATGCCCATATCATGCGTTTTGTCTATAAAAATAACTTCCATTTGCTGACTTCTCTAGCAACCCGCCTTGCACCACGTTCTTGGCGACACTGGCCGGCCCCGAGGTCGGCGGCGACACCCTGTACTTGAACGCCATGGTGGCGTACGACCGGCTCTCGGACCCGATGAAGGCCTTCCTCGAGACCCTGAGCGCCGTCCACTCCGGCACGCGCCAGAACCTGCTGTCGACCAAGACGAACCTCGCTCGCCGGCCCGGCCTGGACACCATCCACCCCGTGGTGCGCAAGCACCCCGTCACGGGCCGCAAGGCGCTCTGGGTCAACGCGGAGTATACCACCAAGATTGTCGGTCTGCGCAAGCCGGAGAGCGACCTCCTTCTCAACTTCCTGTTCGACCACTTGTACCGTGGCATCGACTTCCAGACACGTATGAAATGGGAGGAGGGCAGCGTGGTCGTCTACGACAACCGTATGACGCAGCACTCGGTCACGCTGGACTACGCCATTGACAAGGACACGAAGCGGCACTTGGTCCGCGTCACACCGCAGGGTGAAGCTCCCTTCATTAACTAAATGTGTCTTTTATTTTGTTTTTCTGTATATATCTCAGTCACTATGAAACAAACGTGTACGTATCAGGGCAATGTACAGCAGAAAACTTTACCCTCCTCTCGTCTACTGAATTTTATTTTCATTTTTATTGCTCCTCTGGTGCCATTATAATCCCGTGACCTGCGATATTGCTCCTATCCTTCGATTCTTATTTAAGCCTTGGTTATACTATATAGACCTTAGGTCCCCGGGGTAGAGCATTGGACAACGCTTCTCGGTACTATTCGGAAAATCTTGTAGATGTGCCGAGACGTAGGGGTGTTAGAGTTGGTAAAGAATGTTAAAGTTGCTAGTTAAAGAGATTCTCCTCGCGTTCTTAAGCATTTCCGCGAACCCTGTTTGCTGCTACGTGAAGTAATTGCAGCCTAAGTATTGTTGTACCGATACTATTCCAAGTCCAGGGTATTCATTGTAAACTAAAGATGACCCCAAAATACCAGACCTAATAGAAACAAACCAGTACCGGAACTACCAACAAACCCCAGAGCCCGGGCTCTCGTATCTTGTTCGCCGGCGCCGTTAATACAGTTTCTAGAGCGCCAGCTGCCGTCGGAGTTGAAGTGAACAGCGTAGAATCGGGATCACCGCCGGTAACAGTCGTTGTGAACACAGAGTAGCTTATAGGGAAGGTCGAGTACGGCGATGTATAGAAGACTGTCGCGTTGTACGAGCTCTCCCCGGCGAGGATGCTTGACGGAATAGGACTAACTGTGAAGCTATAGTTCGAGTACTCCTCTTCGTCTATGGTAGAATGGCCGGGTATAGGCCTACCGAGAAGTTGGCTCTCGTACCACAAGCACCTAGTGGTTAACTTGGTGAGCCCTAAGAGATTGTCCTTGTGCCCATAGACGTATAACTCACTGTTGGTTGACCGATACCCATCTATTCCTATAGATGTACTCGTAATATTGTGAAAGCTAGGCTTCGTAGTCGGCTTCGAGCAGGTCGGCGTAATCGTAGATGCTGCCTTCACTAAAGTAAAATTTATTAGTGGAAGTAGGATTAAGGTGTATAGTCGTAGAATTTAGGGTAACGACTATAGAAACGACTAAAGAAACTATAGTCTACCGGGGATAGAATACCGCTCGTTTAATAATAGGAACTTCCGCCGTCGCTCGTCCTACCTAGACGATGAGCGTAAAGAGAGCAACTAATTCATATATTCTTATAGCGTAATTGCCTTTATAGCCTACACGGTAGGTAAGGATCGTTTGTTGAAAATGATATATATGGCTCTAAAAAACCCTAATAACTTCATTCTACTCTAAAGTATCCGCAAACTATGCAGACGAGCCGGCAGGCGACAGGACACGGCGACATTAGGACTATGCTTTCCCGAGTACGGGAATAAAATACGCTACTAGAAGTAAGGGGGGAGATGGCCCGATGCTATCACTGGGCAAGGCTGCGATGTTTACGATGTTCATTGGGCTGGCCATTGTGTACAGTGGCGCTAGGGCTATGCTTTCCCCAAGATAAATTAAACTCTTTAAAATACGCCGCTTAATGCTAGCTTAGCGATATTGCATGTACGAGCATTACGACACGAGATAGCAACGCCGTTCATTGGCCACTATGTACGATAAATCCTTATGCCCTCGTACTCCAAGTGCTTGATAGTGCGTCCCTTGCTCTACACCTTGGGTTGCAGTGCTTCATCCTAACTTGGGCATACATCACGCCCGACCGAACCGAAAGTAAGGTTAGGGCAAGCTCCGACCTTGTCTTACATCAAAACGGATTCTTGGGAATAGAGCTCTAGCTTAAATAAATAGAGTCATCATTGTAAACTTTTTGGCTCCTAGGCTAGAACCACACGGAGTACCTTCTCATATAGGATCATTCAAAATTCTATAATAGTTTTTATCAGCACTATAAAAATAAAAATTGCATCTATCAAAAAACAACCATGAAATAAATGCTAAGCCAACAGCTGTTGAGGCCTCTGGAATGTCTCTGCAAGCGACCATTAGCAGCGTTGCTAGCCTCATCCAGGCCGTGATATTCATCAGTAAGAATGACACAGCCGCTCAAAAAACTCGTGATATGGGCGTCGTAGAGTCAAGGCTTCTGCTTAGCTAACGAATCCCAGCAAATGTCGTGACCATGCTAGCTCTAACGTTCGTCCTCGGCGGATTTCTTAGAGACAGAAACTCCGCCGCGACTTGGTACGGCATAATAATAACAAGACACGGTTCATATCCCATACGCTAGGCTCCTAACGGTCTAATTGTCTAGGACGGTTACAGGTCAAGCATTTACAAGATCGCATTGGCCAGCCCTCCTACGGACAGACGGCGCTCACAACCGTGGTGTCCACGGGCCTGTGCTGTTCTTGACCGTGGCCATCACATATATGACCTACCTGATCTCGCTTACAGGAATCATGACGCCATTTGGTCTCTCTCAAGGCTAGGTCGAATCCTCTCCCACTGAAGCCTCTTTCCAATTCGTTCCAGACGGTTCTGTCTTTGGGCAGGGAACATTCTCGAGAAGGACTCCGTACTTTTCCCGGATATGCTACATCGGCCTACCCCCCTTGCCTCGGATTGTGGAACCCGTGACGTGCCCCTTTTCGGACACAGTCACCGTCATTGAAAGGTTCGGCGATGGCTCGATAGACTACGATTACCCGTACGGCTACAACATTTCCATCCCACGGCGCATTCTAGATACATACTCCAGCGGAACACAGAACGAGGCCACCAACTTCTTCGATATTCAGTACCGGCAGTATCTGCCGACAATCGACGAAGAATTTAACAACGGCTCCGCTTATGACGTCGGCGTTCGCCGCGTGATCCGGAGCTTTATCGAGAATACGGACTTTCTGGCCATGGAAGGGCTTGTTGTAGACATGGTAAACGCGGCGTCGGCTTTCGGACCCATACCTTTCCTCCGGGCTTCCCGAAAGGTACTTCCTGGGCGGAAGATCTCCTCTTTCTCGAGCCAGAGACCGTCTGCGTGGACACGAATCTGACGCTCGATTTCACGATGGCATCAGGGTTGGAATCGACCAACCTCGCTATGGACAGCTACGAGCTCACTGATCGCGGAGGGTTTTCTAACCTCGTCCAGTCGTACCCCGAGGTCGACCTTACTGACGCACAGGCCAAACCTGATCTGTACGGCCGGGCTTATAAGTCTGCGTGGCTGAACAACGACTACACTGCTGCGTATTTAAACGTCACATCCATAAATGGCAATTCCAGCGGCGTCCCTACCAAGGCGTTTAGTTATCTGGACTCCTACATGGGTAAGTCGTTTCCCATGGCGCTTCCAGAAACTCTGTCATTCGGCGAGATCCCTGCTCCTGGAACCAGCGTAGGTTACGGAGCGTACCTGCAACTGGGGGAGATTCCCGGCGACGACGTGGTTGTGAACACCTCATCGCCACAGAGTTCAGGACAGTAACCGAACCCGTTCAAAATCAACTCGACTTTCTTCGAGAATACTTGTAAGTTACGGGAGACCTGGGAGGGGGGGACCATTGCTCTTCGAGACCTTGCTAATATAGAGATCAAAGCTGTTGTGTGCACATACTCTGGCACCGTTGCCAATATATCGAACATCCTCATCAACTGCGGCTTGATGTATGGAACGCCGCACCACGCGGATGGCAGCCCCGGGGCGCTATTCAAACCGAACAGCAGTTGGACCCAGCCGATCTACTCCTGCGCTAGCGCCGTCAAGGCCAAAGTCAGGACGGTCTCCTTTACATAAAACGGAACGACGGGTACGCTCCAAGGTCTCAACATAGCGCATCCGCCCTGCCCGTAGATTATACGGGGTAGAACGATCTGGCCTTGTTCGTAAAAGGGCAGAACGCCACCTAGAATGCCTCGACCGCCGGGCTCATGCAGAACCTGATCTTCAGACTGTTTGGCCTCTCTGGTGGTCGGGACCAAGAGCTTCTCAGCCGTCGGCTCGACCGCCGTGTCAAAGCAAGGCGCCCCTCGTGCCCTCGCCACGCCGACCGTGGAGGTGGTGCAGTACAACTACCTCTTCGGCATCCCCGCTTTCCTAGTCGCCCTGGGACTCCTGCTCAGCCTCCTGGCGGCGCTGGCGACGGTGCTTTTTCAGCTCCACAGACCAAGCCAGGAGCGATTGCTGATCCAGCAGACGAGCGTGAGACGCATATTCACGGCGCTGGCCGACCCGCAGAACAGTAACTTCACGGACCGGGCTAAGAGCTGGGCCAAAGCAAAGGGCGAAGAGGCGATCGATCCGGTCGAGATCTGGAGGGGGCGCGGCTGCGAGCAGGTCGGGCCGCTCCATGAGGGGAAGGCCGTCGGTGGCGGCGATGAGCCTGAGAGCCCTGGCGATGCCTCCAAGGACAAGACGCACGCTGAGGTCACCTTTTTTGAGGCCGCCGTGGTTCCCGAAAAGAGCAGCAACAACTCCCAAGCTGAGCAAGCCCAGGCGTCATTGACACGTGCAGACAGAGACGTGGTGGACGGGGGAGGTCGTTCAGGGGCGTCACCGGCTCCGGAAGGCGTCAATACGCAAGACAAGACGAGCGGAGAGGCAAGCTTGTAGTTCGATTGGATCTAGTCGCATTTTTACCGCGACAACGTTTTCAAGGGCGCGGAGGCGCTTCTTTACCAGTTCAGATGTGAGGGCGCACTCAAGTTAGCCTTCGCCGCAGCCACGCACCGGCCAAAAGTGTCGGCCAGAACAGCGCTTTCTCAATTTGTTGTGTATCAGCTGTTTCTTACGGAGCCTCATCATTTCACTTTCGCATTTTGAGGAGAGAAAAAAATACATGGAGATGAAACATAATATCGAATGACGTATGCGCTACCTGTGCTATTTATTTATTTATTCCAGGAAATCACCACCCGACTCCTTCAGCGCGGCCTCGTACTCCGGCTGGAACCACATGTACATGACCTCCTTGGTGCCCAGCCAGCTCTTCGTGTATCGGGCCTCCTCGTCGCCGACGACCTGCTTCTTCAGGCCGTTGGCGGCGGCCGCCTCGGCGAGCAGCTGCGTCTGGCACGCCCGCTCCAGGGTGATAAAGTATGTGGCGGCCTCGGCCGGGGTCGACCCGCAGGTGATGAGGCCGTGGTTCTGCAGGATCAGACTCTTGTTCTTGGGGCCCAGCTGCCGGGCCAGCTCGGTGCCCTCGGCGCTGGCCAGCACGACACCGCCGAAGCCGCCGTACACGGACAGGTCGTCGTAGAAGTAGCAGCAGTCCTGAGTGAGCATCTCGATGGGCTTGCCAAAGGCGGACCAGGCGCGGCCGTACGGGGAGTGGGCGTGGGCGACGACGTGGACGTCGGGCCGGGCCTTGTGGATGTTGGAGTGAATAATAAACCCGGCGGTGTTGATCTTGACCTTGGCGCCCTCGACGTACTTGCCGTCGTGGGTGACGCGGATGAGGTCGCTGACCTTGATGCAGCCGAAGTGGCGGGCCCAGGGGTTGATCCAGAAGGTGTCGGTCTCGATGGGGTCGCGCAGGCTGATGTGGCCATTGGTGCCGTCGGCGTATCCGAGGCGGGCGAAGACGCGGAAGACGCCGACCATCTGGGCCTTGGCCCAGGCGCGCTCCTCCTCCTTGGTGGCGAAGGATGGGATCACGTTGAGGTTGGTGGTCGGGTCATCCGGGTCGTAGCCGGCCGGCTTCTTGGACTCCACAGGTGCGGCCTCTGTCTCTATGGGAATGGACGAAGAGACCGTGAGCGTTGGCTCTGTCTCGATCACTGTTGTGGTCCACATTATGATAGTTTGTAGTGAGAAGCGTGACTTGTCTTTCCGTATTCTAGAGAAAACAAGTGAAAGTGTAAGAGATGTTTAGATGAGATGTGTGTGCAGAATATAGAAAAGACTTTCAGAGGCTGAACAGGAGTTCATAAACCAGACGACGGAAGATACGGGCGGCGATACACCAATCCGTAATCTGCATTTGACAATTCATACTTCATATCTGGACAACTAGATTTCCAACAAGATCGTATCGCACATTATCTCTAGTCCATACAGAGTAATTGCTCTCGAATATTAGTGACGTATCAACCTATCAGGGGTGTATCGGGGATCCAGATCACTATTGCGAAGGCTGGATTATCGCCAGCGTTTCCCATTTCTCTTTTTGGAAAAGGCAGAATTTAGTGACATGTTCAAATGCTCTCCCCAGGCTTCTCCACGCTCCACTAGTCTTGATAAGACGAGGTGGCTATCTAGGGTCTATCTGTCTAGTTCGCCGTTTAGCAAAGAGGAAATACTAAAAAATACCCTTGCGAGCGGAACATCGGTACGATAACGTGGTCTACCGTCGACCCAACCTGATGCAGCTCTGCGTAACGCTGCCAAGACTCGACTACGATCTTCCCGCATTTTTAATTCATAGGTCGGATGCAGGACGAATAATATAGCTCGGATTCGACGCTTAACATCGCGTTGCTATCCATAATCTTCTTATCCTGTCCATATGTTATCGTCGTCTTTTTGGTCATAGGGAAATCAAAAAAAAGGAAGAAAAGAAGCTAATCGAAGACGTGTGAGAGAAACTGAAGGAAGTTGTACGAACTAGTGATGGACATGTGGGAAACATGGTATCCGTAGGTCTCTCTCATGACGCGACTTAAGACTATGCTGGAGCTTCCACCCAATAGCTGGTCTTTATCGTCAAGGAGCTCTATCGTGAAGAAAGAAAACGAACCAAGAGAAAAGAGCCAAAAGAGCTTCTGCGGATCATAATGGAACTGTCGCGGGTGCTCATCGCCAACCGCGGCGAGATCGCTGTGCGCCTCATCCAGTCCTGCAAGAAGCTAGGCATCACGGCCATCGCCATCAGCACGGCCGACGACGCCGACGCACTGCACGTGCGGCTGGCCGACGAGACGTACGTGCTCGACGGCGACGGCTCGCACGGCTACCTCGACGACGCGAGCATCATCCGGATCTGCCAGGCCCATGACGTCCAGGCCGTTCTGCCCGGGTATGGATTTCTCAGCGAGAATGCCGACTTCGCCCGGAAGCTCCAGGCCGGGGGCATCCTGTTCATCGGCCCCGCGCCCGAGACGCTGTTCGACTTTGGCCTGAAACACACCGCGCGTGGCCTCGCCACCCAGGCCAGCGTGCCGGTGGTGCCGGGCACTCCCATGATCGACTCGGTCGACGAGGCCCACACCGCTGCCGCGAAGCTTGGCTACCCCGTCATGGTGAAGGCCACGGCCGGCGGTGGCGGCATGGGCATGCAGCGGTGCTATTCGGCAGACGACCTCCGCGAGGCCGTCGAGACGGTCAAGAGCCGCGGCAGCGCGCTGTTCCACGATAGCGGCGTCTTCCTGGAGAAATACGTCGAGTCGGGGCGCCATATCGAGGCGCAGATCTTCGGCAACGGCCTGGGCGACGTGCTGTTCTTGGGCGAGCGCGAGTGCAGCGTGCAGCGGCGGCACCAGAAGGTCATCGAAGAGACGCCGAGCCCCTTCGTCCTCCGCCACCCAGAACTCCGCGAGCGCCTGCGGGAGGCGTCCACAAAGCTGGCCGCCTCTGTGAAATACAAGTCAGCAGGGACGGTCGAGTTTCTCGTCGACGACAACACGGGCGACTTTTACTTCTTGGAGATGAACACGCGCCTGCAGGTGGAGCACGGTGTGACGGAGCTGTGCTTCGGCGTGGACCTTGTGGAGATGATGCTGGTGCAGGCTGACGCGGAACTTCGGGGCCTCGGCGGCCTGCCCAAAGACACCCTCTACACCAAATACGGCCGGGCCGACGGAACGCCGCAGGGGCATGCCATCGAGGCGCGGCTCTACGCCGAAAACCCGGCCAACGACTACCGGCCGGAGCCGGGCCTGCTGCAGCATGTGCAGTTCCCAGAGCTACCTGGCCTTCGCATCGATACATGGGTGGAGACGGGTACGACCATCTCGCCGTCCTTTGACCCGCTGCTGGCGAAGATCATCATCCACGCGGCCGACCGTCAACAGGCCATCGAAGCATTGGTGAGCGCCCTGCGCCAGACGCAGATGTGCGGCCCGCCCACGAACCTGGACTTTTTGGCCCAGGTGCTCGAGAGCGACCATTTTGGGGCCGGCAACACGACCACCAACATGCTCACGACGCGCTTCGAATACGCGCCTACGGCGCTGGAGTTCGTCGACGCCGGCGCGTACACCAGCATCCAGGACTACCCCGGCCGCGTGGGCATTCCCAACGGCGTCCCGCCGTCCGGCCCCATGGATCCGCTGTCGTTCCGGGTAGCCAACCTTCTCGTGGGCAACTCCGAGGGCATGGAAGGGTTCGAGATCACCATGACGGGGCCGACGATCAAGTTCTTCGGCCCGGCCGTGGTTGCGCTGTGCGGCGCCGACTTTTCTTTCACCATCAACGGGAAGCCGGCTTCGCGATGGGCGCGACACATCCTGCCCCCGAACGCCACGATTGCGGTCGGTGAGGTGGAACCGGGACGCGGCGGCGCCCGCGCGTACTTGGCCATCCGCGGTGGCCTTCCTGGGGTGGCGACGTACCTGGGCTCCAAAGCCACGACGCCCAGCGTGGGATGGGGCGGCTACCAGGGGCGCTGCATGCGGGCGGGCGACTTTTTGTTCCTGGACGCCAAGGTGGGCCAGGACGTGTCCGCGCTGGCGCCCGTGAGTCTACCATCCGATATGATCCCTGCTATCGCAGCAGAGAACGAACTCCCAAAGCTCTATGCCCTCCCGGGGCCGTGGTTTTCCGACGACTTTATCAGCGCAGAGGGCCAGGATCACCTCTTCTCCTCGCAGTGGACGTACTCGCACAACTCCAGCCGGACTGGAATCCGGCTCGAAGGCGTTCCTCCGTCATGGGCGCGAACCGACGGCGGCGAGGGCGGGAGCCACCCGAGCAACATGGTCGGTTACGGCGTGTTCCCGGGGGCGGTGAGCTGGACCGGCGACGCCGGGGTCATCATTCCGCAGGACGGACAAAACCAAACAGGATTCATCGTCACCCACACGATCGCCCATGCGGACCTGTGGCGGCTGGGCCAGCTCCGTCCGGGGGATGCTCTCGGGTTCGAGAAGGTCAACTGGGGTCAAGCCCTCGCTCTGGAGAAAAAGGTCGCTGACTTTCTCACATGCATTGCGCAATATGTCAACACTAGCAATGGCAAAGCAACAGCGCCATTGGTTCCATTAGATTGGACGATTGACTCCTCCTCGGAAGCAGGCGTTGGCGGCGACGGCGTCTTGTTCCGGCGGCCGGAGGCCCCGGACACACCATCTCTGTGCATCCGCCAAGAAGGCGACCGCGCCATCCTCTGCGTCTTCGGGCCGGGCACGTACGAGATCAAGCTCCGCGCGCGCATCCAGCAGGTCGCCAACGCCATACGGGGCAACCCACCCCGCGGCCTCCGGACCGACTGCATTGCCGAGAATTGCTCCATCCTCATCTGCTTCGACCCGTCTATTGTTTCTCAACCAGAAGCGGTTGAGGCGTTCCTGGCCATCGAAAAGGACAATTTGTCGTCTGGCAACCTCACCAATACCATCCCGAGCCGCATCATCCACCTGCCGGCGCTTTTCGACCCGCCCGAGTGCCACGACGCCGTCGCCAAGTACATGCTGCTCCAGCGCGACCGCGCCGCCTACCTCCCCGACAACGTGGACTTCATCCGGCGCAGCAATGGGCTGGCCACGCGCGAGGCCGTGCGCGACGCCTACTTCGGCGTCGAGCACTTGGTTAATGCCGTCGGCGTCGTCAGCGGCCTCCCCCTCTACGCGCCCGTCGACCCGCGCCGCCAGCTCGTCGTGCCCAAGTACAACCCGGCGCGGACGTGGACGCGCGCCGGCAGCCTAGGGTCGGGCGGCACGACCAGCTCCATCTACCCAACGGACAGCCCCGGTGGCTACATGCTGTGGGGGCTGACGCTGCCCGGCTGCTGCTGGGACACGTACGGACGGCGGAAACACGCGACGCCCGGCGTGCCCTGGCTGTTCGAGCCCTTTGACCGGATCGTGTTCCACGAGGTCGGCCGCGAGGAGTTTGACAACGCGGTGCGGAAGTGGGCCTGGGGCATGTACGAGATCCGGATTGAGCCAGGCCAGTTCGACCTGGCCGCGTACGACCAGCTGGTTGCGGGCACGGCGGGCGAGGTGGCAGCCATGCGCATGGTGCAGGAGCGGTGCACCAAGGCGGAGCTCGAAAAAGAAAATCAGATCTATGCCGAGTGGGTGGAGGCGAAGAAGAAGGAAGCAGCAGAGCAGAGCACGGCACAAGCAGGTGCAAGTCAATCGGGGCACGGTAAGTTCTCTAAGTCTAGAATCCATGTCAAATAAGCCCATTGACCGCAACAGCTTCGCAGCTTCTAACAACACTCAGATCCAAACCACATCATAGTCGCATCGCAGATGATTGCGAGCGTTTGGAAGGTCAGCGTCGCCATCGGCGACATCGTGCAGAGCGGCAGCGTGCTGGTGATCCTCGAGGCCATGAAGATGGAGATTGCCATGCGCGCGCCGAGCTCGGCAGCGGAGCGGTTTAAGGTCGAGGCCATCCTCAAGGAGCCCGGCGACCGTGTTCAGGCCGGCGATGGGCTCCTACTTCTAAGTGTAGCATAGTAGAAAAGACGATAATTTGTAAAGAATAAAAAAAAAATCTATACGAAAAAGGAGACTAACTGTGTCTCGAGATAAACGAGGTTGTAGGCTGTTAATGTTCATAGTAGAGCTAAGGCTCTTACACTGGTAGGTATTTTACTGTATTTAGCTAAGAAAGCCACTTCGAATTACCGAAATAGGAAATAGGTTACTATAGAAAAAAAAAGGTCGGTACTTTTCTATTCTAAAAGCTATTTTATAATAAGACTACGCTATAATTAATTAAAATCGTAAAAGTTAATAGGTGTTACAAAGGCACTTCCCAAGGGGTAAGAGTCTCTACTAGGTGATCAAGCTAAGGGAGGGGTCTTATTCTAGTAAAACAATAAGAAGGTATAACGGTCGAACAATAATCAACACGTATAACAGGGGTGATAGGCGTAGTGATTATATATAATAAGGGCACAGGAATATTAGTTTATATAGGTTAGTATTTTAGACAATCGGTAACGACTAAGTCTTTTATCTATTTAGTGAGGAGGAAGCCTTAGTCTTATATATCTAGTGAACTTTATTCGTACCTCTTTCCTTATTTTATTCCTCGTATAAAGTAAGCCCTACTTTATTCGTACTTTATTCCTTAATTTATACTTCGTATAAAGTTCCTTACTTAGTTATTTCGTAGTTACTCCTTTTACTCGTAGTATCTTAATCCGTATAGAAGTGCCGCTCTTTTTAATGTTACTTCCACTTAGCCACTTCTTTAATTATACCTTTATATACTAGTTATATTTATATTATCCACTTATGTTTTATCTTAATTTATATACTAGGATTATTAGTATAGCTGCTTATATACTAATACCCTTCGTACTATTTACCTTTCTACCGTTCTTAACCGCCTTGGGTCCCTTTTCTGGCCTCGTAGGGGCTAGAATCGTAATAAACCGGAACTCGTATAATTAAGAGAACGGGTAGATATCTATAACGTAGAACTTAAGGAAGCGATTAAAGACGAGACGAGACACCGGCGGTGATAATACTATTAGAAGAATAGAAGAAAAAGAATAAAAAAAGGAGCTAGAACCGTTCGCCGCCTTTACGTTTTCCAAGACGCTAGATATATCCTCCTTCTTCCTTTTAACACCTCCCTTAGTCGTAACGCGTCGCGGTATACTTACGTTAAATAAAGCCTATAATTAAACTCTACTATTAATTAATAGCCTACCGGGGGGGTCGGTAGGGATACGATAAAGGTACGATTTAAATTTTACTAGGATCCGAAATAAACCCTACTAGGGGCGGGTAGGGGGCGGGCGTAGCCGTAAAATAAAGGCTTACCGGTAAGAAAAGGCGCGATTCTAAGTTAGGTTTATTTAGATAACCTTAGTAGTAATCCTACCGTATATTACGATTACGGCCCTTACGAGGCTTAAAAAGAGACCCAAGGCGGTCAAAAAAGGTAAGATAAATAAATAACTTACAAAGGGCCAGGTATCGAAGGATACTAGCTTATAAGCCTAAATAGTACGCGAGTGGCTAATAAGTGTAATTAAGGAAAGGAATTATAAAATAACTAAGGAAGGAACTATATATAAGAATAAAGTTCACGAATAAAGCTATATAAAATAAGGAGTAACTTCATACCAAAATAAAGTTATAATTGTTAAACTACAAGGCATATAGCGCTATAGAGCAACACGTACAGCGGGTGAATCAACTAAGCGTTAGGTGAACAAGT
>WNYF01000207.1:0-24514 GCA_021396225.1 Sporothrix inflata
GAGGGCCGTCTCGCCGGCTACGTGACGAAGAGCTTGCCGCTGTCCTGCTGGGAATACACAGCCGAAAAAGACCTTATTCACATCGCTATCTACACGCAAGGGCCACGCCCCCTCTATATCTTCGGCATCTATAGCGAACCTTTCTTACCGGGCCAGCGGCCGTGGGACTCGCCGCTCACCCGCCTCGCCTCGGGCCGGACGCTGGGACCCGACACCGACGTCGTCTTGATGGGAGACGTTAATCTCCACCACCCGCTTTGGGACACCGACGGGCGGACCTCCGTACACGCGGACGCCCTCCTCGACCTTACGGATAAATGGAACCTATCCTTACTTACGCCGCCGGGCACGCCGACGTGGCAGCCACAGGGCGGCCGGTCCCACCAACGTCCATCAACGATAGACCACACGTGGGCCTCGCCACGCCTCCGGGCCACGCACTCCGTACTAGACTGGCCAGGCTCAGACCACACGCCACAGGCCTGTCTTATACCAGCAACGACACCGCCGGTGCCGGCAGACGGCTTTTGTTGGTCCCGGATAAGGACCGAAAGAGCCGCGGCCCTGGGACGAGAGACTCTCCTCCCTACGCCACCTCCGCCTAACTCTATCGCCGAACTCGAACGGCAAACAGACGACCTTATCGGTAAGCTCACCGGCATTATGCACGCGTGCGTCCCGGCCAAGTCACCTCCCCGGGGACAACGTTTTCCCGGATGGGACGAAGCTACCGCCGCCGCCACCGACACCCTCCGCGCCGCGGAGAGGAGAGTACGGGCTGGAGACCAGTCCACGGCCGCATACGACGCCGTACGAGACGCACGCCGGGCACAACGGGGCGCCCCCCGCCGAGCCGGCGGGCGCCACTGGCGTGCCGTATTATACAAGGCCTCGGCGAAGGACGCGGACTTGTGGAGACTAGAGAAGTGGGCTCGCTCCCGGAGCCACGCCCCCTCCGCTCCTCCACTCCTCCCGCCGTTACGGCGCCCGGACGGCACGCTCGCCACGCATGTCGATGATAAGGCGGAGATCCTCTCTCGCCGCTTTTTCCCGACCCCTAACGCCGCACCACCTCCACCGCCGCCCGTAACGCCGCTAGGCCGTATCTTTGTTAGCCAGCACGTCTCCGTGGACGACGTCTCGGCAGCAGTCTACCGTACCTCCCCGAGGAAGGCCCCCGGGCCGGACCAAATATCAAACGCACTTCTCCGGGCTTGCGGCGACTCCCTCTTCCCATGGCTACGGAACATCGCCACCGCCAGCCTCCGCCTCGGCCACTGGCCGTCTCACTTTAAGGTATCCCGTACAATCATTATCCCGAAACCCGGCAAGACTGCCCCGGAGAGACAAGAAGCAAAAGGATGGCGCCCGATCGCGCTCCTTAGTACCGTCGGCAAAGCCATCGAGGCTATCGTGGCCCGCCGGCTAGCCGAGACAACAGAAGAGAACCACCTTCTCCCGGAGGGCCAGATGGGTAACCGGCGCTACCGGTCGACAGAGCTCGCGGCCCGCCTCCTCACCGACGCTATACGGTACGCGTGGGCTGACGGCGCCACGGCGTCCCTCCTCCAACTCGATATCCAAGGCGCCTTCGATAACGTCCACCACGGGTGGCTTATCTACACGTTACACACCCTCCACCTCCCGGTCTGGTTAATTAACTGGGTCACGAGCTACTTAACGGGCCGGACCACGGAGCTCGCCTTCGACGGGAAGACGGCGCCGACGCGCTACGTCGCCGCCGGCGTCCCGCAAGGGTCCCCGTTATCACCGATCTTATTTATCCTCTTCACTTCACCGCTCTACCAAGCCCTCCGCCGCCACCACGGGCTTATCACCCTCGGGTTCGCAGACGACACTAACCTCCTCGCGAGTGGCCGTACGACAAGCTTCTACTGTTACCTCTTACGGGAGGCGTGGACCACTATTATAGAGTGGGCGCGGCCGAGAGGCGTCGTATTCGAGCCGGCGAAGAGCGAGCTACTCCACTTCTCCCGCACCCACACAGCCCCGACGATAACGCTTTCGCTCGACCGGGCTACCGTCCTTACACCCCGTCAGTCGGCCCGCTTCCTCGGTATCTGGCTCGATAGGAAGCTCCTCTTTCGGGAGCACTTACAACAAATAAAACGCCGTCTCACTACGCAAAGCTACGCCCTCACGAGACTCACCGGGAAGACGTGGGGCTGTACGCTCCCGTGGGCCCGTACGATTTATACGGCAGTGCTCCGGAGTACAGCAGCCTACGGCGCGAGTGTCTTCCTCCCGGAGAAGGGTAACCGCCGGCCGACGACCTCCCTCGACACTATCTTCCACGGCTACCTCCGTACCGTCCTCGGGGCTTATAAATCTACGCCTATCCACCTCCTCCACTCCGAGGCGGGTATACCCCCGTTAAACCTCTACTTAACCTACCGACGCGCCGTCTTCCTAGCCCGACCGGACTATCAAACAAAAGCCCAAGCGATCCGGGGCGCGGTCCACCGCCCCCGACCGTTTACTAATTACTACGCACCCATCGCCGCCCCCCCGCCGCCTACCCCCGAAGAGACGGACTGGACTACCGTCACCGACCGTTGGAAGGCCCGCTGGCAACAGGACGCCGGTAACGGCCACTCCGCAGGATCCTTCGCGGCACAGACACCGTGCTGGACAGCACGGGCTGTACGGCGCCGCCACCTTCACCTTACTAAGGCCGAAAGCAGCCTCCTCACGCAGATCCGCACTGGGCACGTCGGCCTTAACGCCTACCTCTCCTGGAGAGGAGCCGCCGACTCACCGGCGTGCCGTTGCGGCGCCGGGGAGGAGACGTCGGCCCACGTTCTCTTATCCTGTACAGCGGCACCACCACGGCCGGCCGACTGGCCACAAACGCTGGCGGACCTAGACCGCCGGCTACAGACGGGCCTCACGGCCCGACCACTCCTCCGCTGGCTTATTCGGAGCGGGAGACTCACGGAGTACAGCCTCGCCAGAGAGCTAGAGAGGTCACCGACGCCAGCGTAAAGCGACACCTACACCAATATACGATCGGTTATTTCCTATATGTCTATTTGTTTTATTTATTTTGTTTTGTTTTGTTTATTTTGCTTCCATTCGTGGCTTACTACACACACCTGTAACTAGAACACACACCCACTTAGATCTGTGACAGTTTTTTCCCCAGGAGGGTTCTGTCTAGCTAGTCGCCAATAGCCAGGATTGGCTGAGAAAGGCGGATAATAATAATAATATTTCATGTTACTTTCCTGTCTCGTGTTATTTTATGGTAAAGAGGAGTTGTTCTTATCATAATTTTCTTGAATGTGCCATTGTCACGTGACATTTCTTGCGTATGGCGATAATTTCGACTTCACTTACCTTCCCTCGCTCCTAACCTTTTGAAGGTGTACAAATCCTGAGAAAGGTAAAACAACATAGCGGCTCAATTCCCTCCATCTCCCATTCGCTCATTGACACCACGCGCAACGCACCCCGAGATGTAGGACCACCCGGAAACGCTGTAGATTAATTTTTACTGTCGGTAACCGGCTGTTGGATGTTTCAGCAAAGATCGGCGTCGCTTCCTCATATTGTTTACACGCTCGCTTCGTTTCGCATAGCCGCGCCTCGCAAGTTTGTCTCAATTCGCCATCGATCTCGTCAAGGGTGCTAGGTGGAGGCCTGTCTCCCAGACTCCTTTCTGTTTGATGCTTCCCGTTTTCCCTCTTCGCGTCAACAGCAGCGGCGCTTCAGTCTCTTTACCCAATCATCCGCAATTTCGCGCCATCAAGGATCATCAACGTATCATCAGCAGAGCATCAACAAGGCCGCTGACCGTCGCGCGCGGCACGCCACGACAATGGATCTTGACCAGAGCCTGCTCAACCTCCCGACAGGCGCCGGAATGAAGCTGCCGCCGGGCGTCGTCGCCAATGCGCCGTACCAGGGAGCGTCGCCGATGCTGCCGCACATCCCCATACCGCTCTCGTCACTCTACGGCACCAGAACGGATAACAACAGGCGAGATCCCCGAAACCAAAAGCAGCGAGCGGGGCCGACAGAGCCGTCTGATACAGCAACACCACTGTCGCTGTCGCCGTCGGTGTCGTCGCTAAATGGCGCTCCTCCGCCCGGGGTAATTCGGCCCACGATGCGCAATGCGGCAGTGCTGGGCCTCTCGAGCGAACAGCTGCACCAGATTACGGGTGGGTGTGAGCACGCCGAGTATCCCGGCTCTTTCAACCAATGGACGTACGAGATGCGCCGCGAAGCACAACAGGTCGTCCCCTTTCTGTACCTGGGCCCGTCCAACGCGGCGCGCGACCGCACGTTCTTGCGGCGCACGGGCATCACCAAGGTGGTGGCGGTACGCGACAGCCGGCTGGCGGACGCGCGGCTGCTTGTGGTCGAGCACGTGGCCAAGGAGATGGGCATCGTGTCCGAGTGCATCGACGTGACCGGCCTGGGCGATCTGCTGCGCGCGCTGCCGGCGGCGGTGCAGAGCATCAACCAGCACATGCTCCACGACGTGCCGACGGACGCAGACGGCGTCTCGACGGGCAAGGTGCTGGTGTTTTGCGAGACAGGCAACGTGCGCGCGCCACCGGTGGTGGCGGCGTACTTGATGTCGATGTTTGGCATGGAGCTTGTGGACACGCTCCGCTTCTTGTCCAAGATGCGGTTCTGCATCAGCCTCGACGAGGAGGCCAAGCACATGCTGCTGTCCTTTGGCGACTTGCTCAATGCTCGGCGCGACGTGGCGGAGCAGGCCTTGACGGACGGCGGTGACACCCACGACGACCACGACGACGACCTCATGCAAGACGGCGGCAACCATCGCATACAAGAGAGCATCGAGAATGCTGTCGTCGGCCCTGATGGCAGCGACGACCGTTTGTCACGAGCGCATGCGACCGCACAGCAAACGGACAGCCGATTGGACGCACGGTTGAATCTCCTTGCCGTGCCTTTCCCTCATTCCTCGTCTGCACGAGGCTCGCGTAGTCGCAGCCGGCCAGCCAAGCGGAGCGTGGAGGAGACTATGGACGAGGAGGACGACCGCATCGAGGGCGCGAGCGCACCGTCGCGCGAGCCGTCCGCCGAGCCTGGGCGGTTGAACCTGGACATGGCGCGGTACCAGGACCGCGCACAGTTTGTGCCGTTCACCGACATGGGGCCGGCCTGAGCAATGGATAACCAAGGCGGGCGTCTACGGTCATGGAACTACGAGGGATGATTGATGAGCTTGCGACTAGTATTGTGTAGGATGGGGTTTCATTCCTTCTTTCTTTATTCTTTATTCTTGATTCAGACATTTTCTCTGTCTTCTTTCCTTTCTCTTCTTTTTCTTCTACGTAGTTCTTTCGCTGGCGTTGCGGGTAGACAGTGTAGAGACAGACAATACAATACATCCATACTTCCTTCCTCCACCTACGTTGTACACAAAATGGTATTGATGGCTGACGGGTGCCATTGACGGCAAGGTGAGGGCCAGGTGACGGGCGCTCCTATGTATTCTCTTCGCTCGCACACTGCCATTCACTCCTTCCTCGTAGGAGAATCCCAACGTCAATGGAAGTGTGCAAGAGCGACCCACTCTTGCCGTCCAGCTCGAGGCATTGTCCTTCCTCTGCCAGAACGGCCTCTACCTCTCTCAATGGCGGCTCGTTCAAACACAATAAATCGAGAAAATGAATAGATGATCTCTCTGTTGTAGTAACATCCTTCGTCTTGGAGCACCGCAAGCAAAGCATCATGATATAAAATATCCGTCGCCAACATCTTCCTGAACATCATCTGCAATCTGCCTCTTCTTTTATTTCTTCCCTTTTGTCTCTATTTGGTATCAACACCTTGTCAGCCTTTTTTCAGATAGTCCTCACCTTGGCACCGTTCATTCACTATGGCAAAGCACTCTCTTCGCGCAACGACCATGCGGAGCTAACCGGGGAAATACCCAGAGGCCGTTATAGATGAGGTCCAGGCGACCACGGGCAGCGGGTTGGTTCATCCAACATCGGTCTTTGCACCCAGCACGCACCACGACATTCACCAAGAGTCTCCGTCGCCCTGCCCCCCGTCACCACCCTCTCCCCCAGCTACCCATCATTCTCAAAGTAGCTTCAAGCACCTGCTGCATTCATTCTTCTCCCCCAGACACAGCACGAACCCAGTGCCACGCCTGTCCAAGCGTTCACCCAAGGCCGCCCTGGTCGAAGTGCAAAGTACGACTCACCGCATCCTCCAACTTCAGCAGACATCCGCCCGTCAAGTGGCCCAAGCGGGCACCGAGCCCGTTCAGACCGTGCAGCCCACGGAGGACGACACCGCCGAGTTCCTCACGCACATCTTGGAAACGAGCCACGCGGTCCTGAGAAGAAGCTACGTCCGCTGGCGGCAGCGTCGCCGCAACACAAAAGACTCGGCAGGGGGAAGGACAAGGACGAGGAAGAAGAGGACAAGAAGGAGGAGAAGAAAGAGAAGGAGGATAAGAAGGAGACCAAGAAAAGAAAGCGCGAAGCCGACGACGCTGCCTGCACGCCCTCCATAGGCCCAAAGAGACCGAGCACCCAGGCAAGAAAGCAACAGCACGACAACGCCGAGCACGACAAGAATCCCATGTCGGAGGTGCTAGTCATCATCGATTCGGACGACGACGCAACACGAGCCCGGAAAAAGAGCCAGGCCGTCCTTCTCAGCCACAGACACAGACACAGCAGGACGAGATGCCAGCGTCCGCAGGTCCAGCGTCGCTGCCGCCGGCGCCGCCACCCACACCCTGGGACCGGCTGCCCGACACCATGAAGCTCATCCTCGTCAAGGAGCTCACGTCTTGGTACCGCTACCGCGAGACCACCCTTCTCCTGCGTCTCACCCCCCTCCAAGAGCGCGCCTTTCGCGACCTCTACGCCGGCGAGCTGGAGAAACAGAAGCGCTTCGACACTGCCATCTGCGCCAAGCTCGAGGCCCGCGACCGCGACCTGTTTGGCAACCGCCCCTACACGTCGCTCAACCGGCCGGCGCCGTCCCACGCACGCGCCGAAGCCGAAGCGCAGGAGCCGACGACCGTGCCCCCGCTGGAGCTCCTGACGGACTACATCACGGTCCAGAACATGAAGATGGGCGAGGACTACCTCGTGGCCGTCGGCTTCGACCGCGATTGGGTGGACCTGGGCCACTGGATCGGGCACACGGGCACTGCGCGCTTCGAGATTGAGATGGACCAGATGGGGCACCACCAGCGGGTGTGCGGGGCCGGCAGCCAGGGCACGAGCAACTTGCAGCGGCAGCCGCCGGTGTGGCCGAGTCGGACGCTGGTCCAGGCTCAAGCCCAGGCCGAAGCCCGCGCCCAGGCCCAAGCCGAAGCTCGAGCCGGACCCCAATCCCGGCGACGCAACAACCGAAGAACGGGCAGCAGCCGTCACACGACGGGGACCAGCCTCCAACCGCCTGCACTTGCCGGACCATCCGATCCTGTCGAGCCTGTCGCGCCTGTCGAGCAGCCGCCGACGCAGAAACGGGGCCACGGACGTCCCAGAATAATCAGCCCGCTCCCAGCCGCGCGGAGAAAGGCACCCAACGTCACTGAACGTCGACAAAAGGAGACGGCTGTGCACGCGCAAGAGCATCAAGAGACTCATGAGCCAGCCAGGGAGCAGAGTGTGCTAGTGCTGGCTAGCAGCTACAACAGCGACGAAGACGGGGAGTATGAGCTGGAGTAGACGGCGTGCTTGCAAGGTGGGGAAGACGACTTGCAAGAAATCGAGGGAATCGAAAGAAGACGGGAGAGAGGAGGCAGGAGACGGAAGGCCGCAGGAAAAAGACAGAAGGCAGCATAATAATTTCAAATCGACTTTCATATTGACCAAAACTCCGCGGTCGTAAATAGTATATAAAAAAATCGCTCCGATAATCTGCAAGAAATACCAAATTTGTTCGCATTAGAAGCTGTTTCCATGGGGCACCCGAGAGACTTTGCACAACGTACCACTGAAATTCAAACCTCGTCATCGACGATCAGAATTGGCGTACAACTCTCGCTCGTGGTCTCGCTCGGTTTTTCGCTCGTTTTTTCGCTCGCGCTGCCCGTGCTTTTCCTCCTGCTCCCGGCCTTGGCCCCAGTCTTGCTTCCAGCCTTGGCCTTGCTCTTGGTCACGCCCTGGGAGTTCTTGGCCGGTCCCAGGATGCGCCGCAGCGTCGCTTTCGATGGCTGCGTCGCGATGCCTTTGGCGAGCTCGCCGTACGTGATGTCGGGCGTCCGCTTCATCTGTTGCTCCAGGTACCGCTTGTCCCGCGGCGTGACCACAGAGGGCCGGCCGCTGCGTGGCTTGTCTTCGAAAGAGTGTGTCTCGAGGAAGCGCTGGATCATCGAGCTCACGGCTCTGCTGGACACGCCAAATGCGCGCGCGACCTCCGCCGGCTTCGTCCCGCCGGCCACCGCGCCGACGAGGACTGCACGCGCAGTCGACGACAGCTTGGCGTCTTCGCCTTTGCCGGCGGTCAGAATGGCGCCGATCTCCTGCAGCGCCATGTCCATTTTGTGGTTGTGTTGCTTTGGGTGATTGTCGTCGGGAAGCTGGAGAGAAAGCGTGGCAGGAACGCGTCGTTTGTGAGACCGTTGGTCCTGGATTGGCCCCATTGGGCTTAGCGCGGAAATGGGGGACCAGGTCCGGCCAGATGACGTCTCGCCAGGAGCTGCCCCGCCACAGCAGGCACGCCCTCCACCTGTCCAGGGCGGGCAGGAGCGAACCGCATTATCACAAGGCATCGCGGGCAGTGACTCGCACCTGACAACATTTGGCAGACAGAATACCTCACCCTTTTGCGCACTCTGCGTGTACCTTTTCCCCTCCTTTCTCTTTTTCCTCCGTCCACCCTCAACCCACCAACTATTATCGACCTGACAATCACCTGACAATCAACCGGCATCGCGAAACCAAACGCCTCCCTCGGAACCTTGAGAGGCCGGTCTCTCTGTTCTTGAGACGGCTCACCGGCCATCGTCTATCCAGGTTCCATCGACATCGCCAACACACCAGCACTCCTTCTTCCGACGACCACCTCCTCCATTCTTCGTCTTCATTGTCTACACCATCCCACCATGTCTCTCTTCACAGCACAGCTCCACCCTGGACGGGCGCTGGGGTTTCTAGGTACGATACGACGGACAACGAGGGCGATACGACAGTCCCGTGATCCATGACCGTTTGCTGACCATTTTGTCGTTTTGCCTTCCTCTCGCAGTCCTCGGTGCATCGCTCCACGACATCCTGACGCGGCTCAAGGCCGAGCCCCAGCGCTTCCCCAAGCTCGACCTCACCTACTCCCCGACCGATCCTGTCCGCGACCCCGTCGTCCTTGCCCTGCCAGCCAACGGCCTCCGCCTGCGCTTCGACGGCCCCGACCAGCGTTTGCGCCTCATCGAGGTGCTCGACTTTTCCAAGAACCACGTCTTTTTCAGGGAGCAGAATAAGGACCGCGACCTGGTCAAGCCCAGCAGCGCCGACGCACCCGCGCCTACCGGCGGCCCGACCTTTCGGCACATTTACTCGCGCTTCCTCGGCCCGACCTATGACGGCGAGTTTGTTCCGGGCGAGGGAAACGGAAACGGAAACGGAAACAACAACAGCGGGACCTACGTTTTGTCGTACCCGGGCGTCGCCTTCACGTTCCCCATGGCACGCACGGCCTACTCGCCCGACAAGGACGTCGTGTCGCTGCTGTCGACGCCCAGCAACCTGGCCGCCGTCTCCATGGCCGTCTTCAGCGGCGACTCGTGGGCCCAGGCGCGCGACCACCTGTGGACCGAGGTGCTGCCGGCCATCAAGTCCTTTGCACCCCTGGCCAAGGGCAAAGACGTCGCGCCCGACGAGGTGTCCCTGGTCAGCATCCACGGCGGCGGCAAGCTGCAGCTGTTCCGCCGCTGGGCGCCGGGCCAGCTGCCACCAGGACAGCAGCCATCATCCACAGACGAAGCAGCAGCCTTGGCTGACGCCTCGTCCTCCTTCTGGATCACGCTGGGCGAGACCACCCCACAGGAGCTCGTCGCCGAGCTGGGTCCGCCCGACGCCATCTACCGCAAGAGCGACCAGCGCATGTACATCCACAAGATCCGCACCGCCAGCAACAGCCGCTCACGACGGCCCACGACCACCGCCAACAACAACGGCGGCCTCGGCACGAGCGACCCGCACAGCTACAATGCCGGGCGCGGTCGACGTGCGGAGGACCCGCTGACCGACACGGACCAGTCGTCGATCCCGACAGCGTCCGACGAGGACGACGACGACGACGAGGCTGTGGAGGACGAGTTCATCACGGGCAACGTGTCGAGCGAGTGCTTTTTCAACTACTTTTATCTGGGGTTCGACGTCCTCGTCTCGACGCCCACCACGCCCTCGCGGCCGCCCCCAGCGTGGGAGGGGAAGGGGAAGGGGGAGGGGGGACCCCCCGACCGCCCTCTCAAGACCGAGGCCCCCGACCGGCTCGTCGCCACCAAGCTGGTTCTGCACGGCAACGTGCCGGGCTCTTACCCGTTTAATCGCCATCGCCGCTGCCGCTGGTCCATTGCCTACACGCCTGGGGGGGTCACCGTCAACGCCGAGACGCCCTTTGCCCAGATCGAGGAGCAGCTGCACCGCGCCTGGCGGTCCATCTACGCGTCCGACGAGGAGGCCCGCCAGCGCCAGCGCGGCATGGTGCTCAACCGCGGCTGGGGCGACAGCCCGGGCAGCAGCATCGAGCTGCTGGGCGGGTGGGAAGAGAGCCAGCGGGGCGCGGGTCGGGGCGGCAGCGGCGGAGGTGGCGGCGCTGGCGGAGGAGGAGCCGGAAGTAGCGGCGGCGGCAGCACGCTGCGCGGCGTCAAGGGCACCGAAGACTCGACGACGACGCTGTACGGCTTCCCGGGCCTGGTGTTTGAGGTGCTGCGCAACGGCTATGTGAGTGCATTGACGGTGTTCTGAGGGGAGGGGGGGAGGACTGTCTGCTTGTTCCGTTTTGCATGTGACTGGATACCACGGCGTTTTGGGTTGCATCATCTGTCATGTTCTGCGTCTGCTGGTCTGCTCGTCCGCTCTTCTCTTTATTTCGCATGGACAGAACCACAGTCCCTCCATTGGTCTTATGTATGAATCGTGTCGTTCTTCGTATCATTCTTTTGGCTCTTCCTTATATGCATCAACGTACGACGTACTCCGTATCTGTGGCGTAATACATCTCACGTGAAACAAACTGCGTCCGCCGAAGCTCGACCACGGCCAGGATGCCATGTCCCGATGCCCGACGTCTGTGCCCCGTATCTCTATCTTAAGGTTCTGACGGCCGCTAGCAACCTTGGCCAAGGCCTGACGCCCGCAAATGCCGCTGCTGCTTGCCATCGGCCAATTGTCGCAGCTGGAGGCAGCCGATGTCCAATGGAGAGAAAGAAATGGGGGTTTATGTGGGGCGCCTTGCGTGTGCCACATGCGTCGCATGAAAGGACCCAAAAGGACCTAGAAAAGGCCAATAAAAGGGTTGAATGCCCGCTACAGGGGCAGTGGAGATTGCTGGTCCGCTCCGAACAGCGCCGTGGGCGATCACTGTACTAGGGACGTTGAGGGGACTGGCCGACGAAGTTGCCCACTCTCAGGCCAGGAGCTGGCCTGGCCCAGACCGTCCTTTGCACTTTCCCGATTTCTCTTACTGATCGTCCGGCGCGCCTTCCCTGCTTTTTTCGTGTCCGCACGTCCACTCGCTCTTTCCTGTGCAGCCTGTTGAGCCTGCTGCCCGCAAATTGGACCACACCACCACCCACTGCAAACGGCCAACTGACGTTTGACGATCGGGGAAAGCGTGACCGCATCCTCCCTGTTTCGCTCTTTCCTGCACTCACCCGTTTTCCCATTTGTCACCACGAGGAAAGAGCAAATTCTTTTTCGCACGTGAAGGAAGGGACGGCCGTGGCATCTACCGTCTACGCATTCCCCCCCTTGGCATACGTCTCCGCGATTCCTCATTCGCTTCTGCCTTTCGTCACACTCTTGCGTCTCTTTTCGCCCGACCAGCTGTTGGCGTCCTTGTCTTTCTCGTGCGTCCTTGCGTCTGCGTTATTTGCCTTCTCCGTCAACGCGTTCCGTCACCCCCTTTTCCACCCTTGTGTCCTACCTCGGGCCGTCGACGACAAAGCCAGCATTCTCTATCCTCCTCCTTTTCGGCCAAGTCAAGCCAAGCCAACTCGGCTGCTTCCGTCTCTCTTGGAGCATGGACAACAGCTCTTCACAACGCTCCTAGTCATCATCTTCGATCGTCCATTTCTCTCGCATTCTCTTGCTCTTCTTGTCATTATGGACGTGTGACCACACGCATCGACAGACACCCAAAGGCTTCATCTCGACATCATCCTCTCCATCGACGGATCTGCACCCCCTCTAAGGGGTCTTCTCTCCTCCCTACATGGCCGACAGCCTCCACGAGGCCGCCAGCGTGCTGCAGCCACCGGTGGCGCAGCCCTCGTCTTTGACGACGGGGGACGACGTCCTGGCCGGCAGCCGTCGCAGCTCGGCCTCGAGGGACCGCCCCGACTACGGCAGCTCGGCTGCCGGCTTCCTGTCTCCATCTCCCTCTGCCTCGAGCTCTCACGAGGCACCGCCGACACACCTCCAGCCCGTCCACCCCGTCGCGCGGGTCTCGTCCGACGGCCCTCCACCGCCTCAGCTGCCCCGCCGACACGGCCACGGCTCTGACGCTGCATACCTCTCGACTGCATCCTCCTCCTCGTCTCGACAAAATTACGAACTGTCGCCCTCGCCCTCAAACTCGACCTCGCCCGCCAACCCGCCCGTCCATACTCGCGCTGCTGCACATCATAGCTCCAATGCAACCCGGACAGCAAGCCACCGCACCTCGCACCGGCACAACCGATCCAGCGGCACGTTCTTGCTGGCCGATCCCCTCGGAAGCGGAGGCCATGCGACCAACAACCACGGCAGGTTGACGCACACGCGGACCTCGCAACGCGAACCAACAGGCGCCTATAAGAACCTGGGCAGCGTTGACCGTGCCGGTGGTGCCAGCGCACGTGTCGCGCCCGAGACGCTAGAAAAGACAGCCGCCCTAAGCTCGCCTGCCGAGAACAACACGCCGGACAGCATCCACAGCAGCGGCTCGTCCAGACGCAGCCATGGCTCGTCAGCGGCCGGCACGGCCAGGGCGCAGACGCCGGAAAGTGCGGCCCCAGCACCAGCCATACCAGCAGCGGCGTCAACATCGTCTCCAGCTGCGCCTGCCGCGCCAGCTGCGCCAACCGGCCAGACTCTCGACCTCGACTCGGCCCAGATCGTCAACATGGCCCTCAATCTGAGCGAGTCGCGTCGTCTTGCGGCTCGTCGCAACGTCTCGCAGCAGCTGCCGCCACGCCTGACACCACTCCCGGATAGCGCCGTCGGTGGCAGCCTGCTGCGGCAGCTGCAGCAGCAGCGCAGAATCTCCCGCACCATGTCGCCCAAGCCCGATCGAGCGGGCGGCGGCCGCGTTTCTTCTTCTGGCCAGTTTCCCCCCGGCCAGAACCCTCGCGTCAGCACCAGTAGTGCCCTGCAGCCCGCTTTTGAGCTGCTGCCCGACGGCACGACCGGTGGCCAGGGCCCATACCGCTACCACTTTTCGCAATCCACACTGGCCCGCGCCCAAAAGGCGAAGGACTACCTCGAACTTTTGGCCCAGCACAGGCGCCTGCTCGAGCTCATCCCACCCCTGACCCCAGCCTCCACGTCCCGCAGCCGAGCCACCAGTCTTGGCTCGCCTCCCACGTCCTCCACAAACGCCGGCCAGCCGCAATCGCTCTTCCTCACCGGAACCAACAGCAACGGCGACCTGGTTCTCGGCTCGACGCGCCTTGGCCGGCCCTACAATCCCCTGCAGTACATCCGGAACCGCAAGGTGCGCGTCCGCGAGCGCAGGGCCATCGACGGCCAGGCCCAGGGCTTTGGCGACGTGATCAGGGCCATCGATTGGGTCGACGAGGTTGCCAAGTGGACGGCGACCGGCCAGGGCCGCATGCTCGGGGGCTACACACTGCCTGCCTTTTCCAGCGCCGATGCCGACGCCGCGCTGCAGAGCTCGCCGCCGCCCGCCTCGCGTGCCGCGGGCCAGGCTCTTCTGGCCAAGCCCAAGCGGCCCCGCATCGACTGGATCATTGACCCGGCCGATATGATCGCCGACGTCTACTGGCTGGAGCAGGGCGACAACAAGAAGCTCGTCGAAGACCACCATTGGCGACGTGTCTTCCCACAGGACTCGGCCTTGTACCGCCCCGTCTCGCACAGAGCAGACGAGACTATGGTGGGCGTCAAGGGGGTCAACCAAGTGGACTTTGCCGCAACCTTCCCCGCGTTGACGGCCGACGGCGACGCCCCCGGCGCAAACCTTCGGCCACTGAATGCGGTGCCGGTGGGAGCACAGCTCAAATCAATCGAGAACTCGCCCGAACCCGACCATGGCTCAGCCCGAAAACGTGCCCGACAGAAACTCAGCGAGCTCCGGTCTTTCCACCACCGCCACAACAGCTCTGTCCACAGTCAGGACGTCCAACGCCTCCGGCGGGGCTCGTTCTCCGACACGTCCGACTCGGACAACGACAGGAGACGGTTTGGTCGTGCCCGGGCCGATTCTGGCACGGCCAACGGCGCCGAGGTGCTCAACAAGACCATGATGGGCAAGATTGCTCGGGAGAACCGCGAGAAGGACGAGGATGCTGCTGCCGCCGCCGCCTCGAAGGAGCAAAAACGCACAAATGCACCACAGCCCACATCTGTTGGCGTGACGCCCTCGATTGGCAAAAAATCACAGCCCGAGCCGACTTCGGCTGCCCAGCCTTCCACAACGGCAGCGCCTATCGATTCACCTTCGAAGCCAACCCGCGCCAGTCTCGAGGTTCCCACGGTCGGCCGGCGCCTGTCCCTCGACTACGACTCGTCGCGGCCGACATCGCCTGAACTGCGGCCCTTTTCCAAAGATGGTCTTGGGTTTGTGCCCCCGCTGGGTGGCGACCTGTCACCACCGCCCAGCCGCGCTGCCTCGCCGCCGCGTTACCGCTTTGGCAAGGTCAAGAGCATCTTCCGCGACCACAGTCGCGAGCGTGACCGAGACCACAACCGGGACCGGGACCGGGCGAACAACACTATCCTCGACCGCGGAGAGGATTACATGGAGTCCACTGCACGGTCGAGT
Source organism: Sporothrix inflata (assembly GCA_021396225.1). Taxonomy (NCBI): domain Eukaryota; kingdom Fungi; phylum Ascomycota; class Sordariomycetes; order Ophiostomatales; family Ophiostomataceae; genus Sporothrix; species Sporothrix inflata. The sequence goes on from WNYF01000207.1 coordinate 15,184, forward strand.
GCGACGACACAACAACAGCAGCAGCAGCAGATACAGCAGGCGCAGCAGCAATACCAAGATTATGTCGAGTCAACGTCTGCACCCCTCACCGCAGCGAGCACGGCGGCGGACGACCTGCGTTTCGCGTCCAGCAACGAGGCCAAGGGCCCGCACAGTCCAATCCGCAAAATCGGTACACGCCCGGGCCCCGGCACGTTTGACAGCCACAGGTCGCACAGCAGCATCACCAGCGTCACCGGCCACCTCCACAGCAGCAACACTAACCACAGCAGCCATAACAGTCACCATAATAGCCATCACCGCAGCGAAGAGGGTGGCTCGTCGGGTGGCACGCTGCGTGGTTTCTTCAAGGGCGGCCCGCGCATCGACACCATGCTGCGGAGCGGCGTGTCTAAGGTCAGCGACATGCTGTGGCGCCGCGAAGGCAGTGAACCGCCCTTTGGCGACGCTGCGGCGGCTGCACACCTGTCCATGTCTTCGTCCGACGACGATTCCGAGTCGGAGGCGGCGCCGAGAGGCCGCTTCAGAAACTCACCGTTGCCCTCCCGCTCGGCCTCTGCCAATGCAGGGCCGCAGGGCGCCGAAAAATCGCCTCACTCGACGATCAAGGCGGGCGAGAAACACTACCTCGACGTCATGCCCACATTCGGCCGCGGCGACAGTGAAGATCCCATTACCCGCCCGCCGAGCCGCCAGTCTGCTCGCTTTGATCGCCTCAAGCCGCCCCGGATCGATGTGCGCGATGCCTCGCCCAGCGCCGACGATGCCGCCAACGATTTGAAGCAGCTTGGCGAGCCGTCTTCCTCGGCCGCGAACCAGCGGAACTCGTCCCTACAGCCTCTCGGTCGGCAGCCACACCGTGGCTCCCAGGACTCGGACTACTCCGAGAGCGACACCCGGTCGCGCCGCAGCAGCCGCGTCAGTGGTGCGGCATCGTCCATCTCGGGAAGTCTCGCTGGTGGCGGAGGCACCCTGCAACCGCTGCCGCCGCGCAAGTTCAGCTCCACGTCGACGGCGGGCGGCAGAGCCAGCAGCAGCGAGCGCCCACGCTGGTCGCTTTCGCAGCCCGCCTACAACAGCCACCATGGCTCTCTGTCGCGGCGTGAGCTCGCGCGCCTGCGCGCCTCCATGTACAGCTCGGCCGTGCTGGCCAAAGAACTGTCTCGGCGTGCCAACGAGCCCAAGGTGCTGGCTCCGTCTTGGAGTGCCAACGGCAATGGCAAGGCGAATGGGAACGGCAATGGAAACGGGAGCGCACGAAGACGGTCCTCTACTGCCCTGGATGCAGCAGTAGCCGACACAGGTGCAGATGCCGACGACGAGGCCGATCATCATCAGCACGACGACGATGATGCGGAGGCGATCCCCAGTCGCGACGACAGCGGCCCCGTCATCGCACGCGGCAGCAATGGCGAGCAGTCGCTGACCTGGGCCGACATTGCCGCCTACGGGCCCAACCCGGCCGAGCTGGCGCGCCGGCCCGTCAAGCAGGTCGAGCTCTACCCGCTCGCCGCACAGGTGCTTGGCAGCGCCATCCAGCGGTCCGGCCAGTCGTGGCAAGTGTCGGCCGAGGCCTTTGCCAATACCACGGTGCCGCAGCTGCGGCAGCGCATCGAGGGCGTCCGCACGCGCGTGGCCGTCGAGCTGTCCGGGCTCGCGCGCCAGGCGGCCGACGAGGCCGACGAGGTCACGCGCGACCTCATGGCGGTGCAGCGACTGCAGGTGAAGCGCGTCGAGGACAGCATCGAGAAGATGCTGCGGCGGCGGCGGCGGCGGTTCCGGTGGGTGCGGCGGGCCGGGTGGCTGACGGTGGAGTGGCTGTTGGTGGGCTTTATGTGGTACGTGTGGTTTGTGGTGATGCTGGCGCGGATTGTGCTGGGCTTTGGCCGTGGTGTGTATACGGGTGTGCGCTGGCTGCTGTGGCTATGAAGTGGTCGCCATTCGTATCGGCTCTTTCTTTCTTTCTTTTTTCCTTCTTTCTTTTATTTTTGCCCTCCTCCGTTCCAAAAATAGGCATAGCATGGGATGAGCACACAGCACGGCGTTTTTACTTTCTTTTTCTTTTTCTTATTTTTTTCTTTCTCCGCTTTTGTTCTGGACGATACCCAAAGACCACATTTCCTACTGTTTACCATAGTATGACACTTGTAATTCTTTTTCTTACGACTTTTAATACTACTCTTTTTCATGCCTTGCGTTGCCTCTTCGCGATGATTTTCAATGCACAGCTCGAACACTCACTGGACTTGAGGGATCAAAAGGTTTGAATTGCATTTGTTTCTAAAACGCTGTAGCATCTAAGTGCATTGGCTATTGAAAAGAGAGAAAGGAGGGGAAGACCAAGAAGAGTTCGCAAGGGAACCAAAATAATAAAGATTAAGAGAAATGTCGCCAGCTTTAACAAAGGAAATTGTACACGGGACTATATATGTTTATGGGATGTAGGAAAAGGACAAAGGAAATATGAGGGGAAGAGACCAGTGCCCCAAGGCATGATGCAGAGGGCAACCCAACACTGCCTTCACTCCCCTTTCTACTCAATCCTCTTCTTGCCCTCCTCGGCGCTCATATACCGGGCCGTGCTCAGGCCGCGCTCGTGCCGGGCAACAAATGCGCCCAACAGCTTGTCCTTGCGCGCCTTGGTCATGGCCGCGTGGTAGTCCTCGACGGACGCCGGGCGCGGGATCAGCTTCGGCCAGTTGACGTACAGCTCGCCGCTGCGCAGGACAAAGCGGCCGCTGTAGGCGGCGACGACGGCCCAGAACAGCAGGAAGATGCGCATCGGCAGCACGGCCGCGTCGGGCAGCCGTCGCGTAAACAGGCCGACCAGCAGGAAGAACACGGCAAAGGCCAGCACGTAGGGCACGGCTTGGATCAGCACGGGGCGGCGGTCGGCAAAGATAAACTGGGCCGTGGCCTCGTTGGGCGTGTAGGCGCCCAGGAACAAGTCAAAGGCGTCCTGGCGGGGGCCGTCCAAGAAGTTGTTGCGGCAGTACCGCGTGACGGCGATCTGGCCGTCACGCAGGGCGCCCAGCTGGGTGCGGCGGCCGAGGCGCGTCATGTCGGTCTTCATGGCGCCCGTGCCGGCGTAGCTCTGGGCAACGCGGTCGGCGTTGTCGGCCCAGAGGTTGCGGAAGAGCAGCTCAAAGGCCGGGTCCTGGTCGACGAGGGTGCCGCCGCGGGCCATGATGCCCAGGTCCGCAAACATGCGCTCAAGGGTCCAGCGAGCCAGCATGCTCTGGACGACGTTGGTGCGGTCGAGGCAGTCCATGCAGTTGGTGCGCACGACGGACGTCTGCAGGGTGCGGGGCTCGAGGCGTGCGGCACCGCCGCCGTGGCCGGGCAGGTCGGCGGCGCGGAAGTACTGCTGGGCAATGAGGGCGTCGTGCATCTGGTCGAGCAGCAGCTTGGCACGGTCGAGGCGCGCGCCCTTGGTCTCGCTGTGGAAGTCAAAGTAGATGTAGTGCACGCGGTCCAGCTGGCTCTGCGTGTACTTTTGGCTCTCGACAACGCCGCCGATGCTGCCACCGCGACGGGACGCAGCCGCCGCAGCCGCCGCAGGCGACGAGCCGTCGAGGGCGTGCAGCTTCTCGTTGAGGTCCTTGCTGCCGCTGGCACCGCCACGCGCGCCCCGTGCGCCGCCTGCAAAGAACTTGATCATGCTCTCGTAGGCCTCCTTGACGCGGCGCTCGCGGCCCTTTTGGTTGACGAGGTTGACGAGGTAGTTGTCGCCGTAGATGCGCACCTGCTCGGAGAAGTGGGCGCTGGCGGCGGGGAAGGCGGCCTCGATGCCGCCGGCGTCGCCGCGCACCTCGAGGCGCGGCGTGTACTTGAGGTTGTTGATCTCGCTCCAGAAGACGGGCACGCTGCCGCGCGTCTGCACGTACGACAGGATCTGCGTCTCCTTGCCGGCATCCTTGTTGCCGGCGTCGCCCACCAGCTGGCGGCCGGTCTGCATGTCGCCCGTGCCCGAGTAGCCGCCCAGGTTGCTCTGGCCGCTGTCGTTGAGCACGACGATCTGCTCGGTCTCGTTGTAGTTGGCGACGTGGCCGTCCTCGTCAATGCCACGCGAGAAGAAGCGCGTGCCGGCGCGGAAGCGCGAGCGGCGCGTGATGAGCGCGATGGTCAGGGGCCGGCCGCGGAAGGTGGTCGGGTGGATCTCGAGCATGCCGAACATGACGGGCAGGATGTAGGGGTCGATGCCGGCCTGGACGCCGAGCTGGCCGCGGGCGCCGCGGTGGCGGAACTCGATGAGGTCGGACTGCACGAAGCGGTTCCAGAAGAAGCGGTCGTCGGCGCGCATCCAGAGCGGGGCCTCGGCGTGGCCGGCGGCGCTGGCGGCGTCCTGCTGGGCGGCCTGGCGCTGGAAGCTGTTTGTGAGGTCGAGGGTGTAGGAGAAGTACATGGCGCCGGACTTGAGGAAGCCGCGCAGCAGGCCGAGGAAGCGGTCCTCGTCGGGGTCGTGCAGCTGGCGCTCGTGGACGGGCAGGAAATCGACCTGCAGGATGCGGTGGACCATGTGGCCCTTGAGGCGGGCGACGTGCTCGTCCTTGGTGATGACGATCACGTACTTGTCCAGGCGCAGCTGGATGACGCCGAGGATGCCCTTGATGCTGAAGACGCGTGTCACGCGTTTGCCGGACAGCAGAGCCGCATCGTTGAGACGGACCTCGCCGGTCGGGCGGTCGATGGTCAGCGCCGGCGCGTTGGGCGTGGACGGCGACTTGAAGATGTAGCAGTCGGGGCTGACCTGGACGTTGATGTCGCGGAACGGGGACGCCATGGCGGTGGTGGGGGACGCGAGAGGAGGGAGGAAGCGAGGAAGGGATGGAGACAGAACGAGGTTGTCGTTGTCGACGTCGAGAGGCCAAAGCTGGACCGAGCTGGTGAGAGCTGTTTTGACGCCGCTGTCGTCAGGGGTACGGCCCGAGGATGAACAAGAGGCCGCAGACGATGTCGGAAACCGCGCAGGGAAGCGTTTTCAGCTCGACGGGGGGTTGGCAGGCGTCGTGGTGGCGAGAAGCGTCTAAATCTCGAAATGTGGTGATGTTGGGAGCTTGGAAGCATCGACGCACGATTTGGCATCGCAGTGTCCCCTTTTGGCCTGTAGCAAACACGTACGCCGTAATAGCGCAATCCCCAATGGCAGCTGCCAGGTCCTCCTGGCCCGCCGGCGCTCCCTGGTGTCGTCACCCTCCTGGCGAGGTGCCCCAGGCGCCGTTTCTATTGGCTGGCTGCCGTCCCAAACGGGAGGATGCGCCCCACTTCTGCAAACGCTGCGCGCCGAACGGCCCTGGCGCTATCACGTGCAACTGGTTTTGGACTGTTTTGGGGGAAAGCGGCAGCTGACTGAGAAACCTGGAATTAAGGGCAACCGCGGGCAGCCACGGCGCTGTGACGACGGAACTAGGCAGGCGCCCCGGCGCTCAGCCCCTCTATTCCTCTGTCCCAGCTCGCTCCGTCGCTGGCCCCAGCCACTGCCAGTTCCTGACGCCGCTCTCCAAGGCATCCACGAAAGCACCAATTTCCTTCTGGGTCGCCCCTTCCCAACAATCTCGCCAGACCACGAGCCAACCCGCATTGCACCACCACTCCCGAACGCTCTTTCCTTCCCGGTTCCTGGACATTACGCCGTCCTCAACGCTTCACACGCCCCGTACCTGCCTCTCCCGTTTGCACATCGACGGCCACCGCATCACCGCCTCATCACGCGAACGCTTTAGCAGCCTCATTTCCCCCGTTTTCCCCGAACCGGCGCACGCACCCAACACAACGCACGACCGTCGCCGGACATCTCGCCACGCCATTTTCATCATCCACCATCATCTTGCATCCGCCGATCACCGCCCCCTCTTCGTCCTCCGTCACACCTCTCGTTGCGCAACGCCCTTCTCTTTCTCGACACCAATCCTCGGACGACTCGCATCTGCCGTCGTCATCGTCACCCTTGTCGCCTGCCATCGCGACGATATCGATTTCTCTCCCTCCCACCACCACCTCCCACCACACACACAATACCGCCATGGCTGCCCGTGGTCCCCCTGGCGCCCGCGGCCTGAACAACCGCTTTGCGCAGTTTAAGCTGGTGTTGCTCGGCGAGTCTGCCGTGGGAAAGGTGCGTCGTCCAGTCGAGGCTGCATTCTGTTTTCTGTTTTCTGTTTCTGTGCTAACCAATCGCCCAGAGCTCCATCGTCCTCCGTTTCGTCAAGGACCAGTTCGACTCCTACCGGGAATCCACCATCGGCGCCGCCTTCTTAACGCAGACCATCTCGCTCGACGAGGCCACCACCGTCAAGTTTGAGATCTGGGACACCGCCGGCCAGGAGCGCTACAAGTCCCTTGCGCCCATGTACTACCGCAACGCCAACTGCGCCGTCGTCGTCTACGACATTACCCAAGCCGTAAGTCTTTTCTGTCCTCGTTTGGTCCTCGTTTGGTCCTCGCTTCGCTCGCTCGTTCGTTCCGCTAACCGTCGGCAGTCCTCCCTCGACAAGGCCAAGGCGTGGGTCAAGGAACTCCAGCGCCAGGCCAACGAAAACATCATCATCGCCCTCGCCGGCAACAAGCTCGATCTCGTCACCGAGCAGCCCGACAAGCGCGCCATCCCCGCCGCCGACGCCGAGGCCTACGCCAAGGAGGCCGGCCTGCTCTTCTTTGAGACGTCCGCCAAGACCGCCGAGAACGTCAAGGAGCTCTTCACCGCGATAGCAAAGAAGCTGCCGACCGACCAGGTCGGTGCCGGCGGCCGGGCCCGGCCGGGCCAGCGGCCAGGCGTCAGCCTCGCGCCCGAGGGCTCCAACACGCAAGCCGCAGGGCAGTGCGCCTGCTAAGCGAGCGAACGAGCATATACGAGCCGGAGGCGAGACGAGACGAGGTTGACCTCTCCTACAACGCGGGAGCGTGTTCTGGGACGGAGGACAGCAGACAGGCTGTCGATAATACGCACGGTACGCGATGCGCAATGCCGGGACAGAGCAACGGGGAGACGCAATATAGACTGGCCACCCAGAGAAGGAGTCTTCTGTCATTATAATTGTCTTTTTTCTTCTTTTTTTCTTCTTCTCTTTCTCGCTTACATTTTTGGTGCTATTGCTTTACTCTGTTTTGTCCTGTTATCTCCCGTCTTCTATTTTCTTTTCTTCTTTCCATTGCGTTTTCATCTTCTCTTTCTACTGCTGTTCACTGCTTGTTCCTGTTTCCAATACCATCAAACCAGATTTATATCTACGCTGATATGGCCTTTTCGTATTCTGTGAACTTCTGTGAAATAATGAACAGGCACATGTCAGCCGCCGGAGGCCATCACTCTTTCGTCGTCTCCTTTTGCAATTCCTTCGACCATTCCACCATTCCCTCTATCTATTTAGTCCCGTTGACATGCGTAATAGCCAACCAAACCAATTGTAAACGAACTCTCTCCCTTGACTGCTCAAAGCCTGGATTATGTGAATTATGCAGCTGCATGCGCTAGGGCGTCACCACACTGCAGCACATGGACAGCGCTTTCATGCTGCAGACCACGCTCGAGCTAGGGGACATTTTAGCATTTATTTTGCGAATTAATTTAATTCGTTCCCTTATTGCCGAGCTAACTTTATCCCTCATCCGTCATTTTTTCGAGCAAGGAAACGGCAGGAAGGGAAGGGGCGCCCCAGCAGCAGGAGAAAAACTAGCCTGACTGGACGGGAAAGTGCCATCCAAACGCTCCTGCCAGCATTAGTTGCACCACACGCGACGCTGCCTCATCTCGAAAAAAAGCCATCGACATCGACGAATCGACGCTTTTGCATTCGGCATCCATCACCACTCTGCCCCCTTTCCGCTCGCTTCGCCATCTGCATTTTCACCTGCGTTCGAATTGTCTCTTTTTTGTCGCCTTCGTTTTCCTTCCATCCGTCACAATGCTCCGCACGTCTCTGCGCTCAGCACGAGCTCTGGGCGGCCGGCCCTTGGCCGCGACAGCTTCCGCATCCGCCGCGTCTGCCCGCACATGGCGCGTTGTCGGTGCCAGCCAGGTAGGCAGGGCTTTTTGGAGAGCCATGGCGAGCTCGTTGTCCATGCATTGTCACCCCCGGAAGCTAATTGACCCCCCCTACAGAGATTCTACGCCGATGCCCCGAAACCCCCCGTCCTGCCGGCCTCTGAGACGAGAACAGCTGCCTCGAGCCCCGTGCCGCCGCCACCCACGCGCTCCTCCGCGCCCATTCGGACCGAGAGCGTACCATTGACGCCCCCTCCGCCGCCCCCGTCGCATCCGACTGACTCCGTGTCTGCTGCGGCTGCGGCTGCGGCCGCTCCCCGGCGAAAGGGCGGTTTCTTCCGCAAGCTGCGCAACTACGTCCTGACGCTGTCCATCCTGGGCGCGCTGGCGTTTGGCGGCGGCGTGTGGTACTCGCGCATCAACGACAACTTCCACGACTTCTTCACCGAGTACATCCCCTACGGCGAGCAGGCGGTGCTCTACCTCGAGGAGCTCGACTTCCGGAAACGCTTCCCCAACATTGCGGACCGCGTCGGCGGCCACAAGCCCCGCGACACGGGTGTCGACGTTCGCGTGCCGGCCCAGAGTGGTGCGTCGTGGCGTGTGGCCGACATTGAGACCAGCCGCCAGTCAGCGGCCGTGCCCAAGAAGAAAGGCACCGATGCTGCTCTTGCTGCGCCTGCGGTCCCGGCCAAGGCCGAGAAGCCCAAGAGAGCCAAGAAGGCGACCGTGGAGGCCCCTGTGACGAGCGCGGCCGAGGCCGCCGTGATTGCCAACACCAAGGACGCCAAGGACGCCAAGGAGGACAAGGCGGCTGCGGCTGCCCCGGCTGCCCCGGCTGCCCCGGCTGCCCCGGCGTTCCGCGCGCCCGAGGTGGACGAGCCGTCGCGCTGGCCGCCTGCGTCGCCCATTGACCCGCTGGCCGTCAAGGACGCCGCGGAGCCGGTCGTGCAGGACGTGGTGCGCCTGCTCAACGACATCATCACCGTCGTCAACGGCGACAAGGCCAACGCCAAGTACGCGGCCACGATCGGCAAGGCCAAGGAGCAGGTCAACAAGGTCGGCCGCAAGATCCAGGACATCCGCACGGCCGCCGAGAAGGATGCTGCGGCCCAGGTGGAGGCCCGCACGGCCAGCTTCGACGCCGCGGCGCAAGACCTGCTGGCGCGCGTGGAGGGTGCCATGGCGTCGCAGGAGGCGCAGTGGCGCCAGGAGTTTGACGAGCAGATGGCCGCCGTGCGCACGAGCTACGACGCGCGCCTGCAGCTGGCGACAAGACGGAGACAGCCGTGGCGCCGGACGGCTGCGCTGGTGGCGGCAGTGACGGCAGTGATGCTTCTGGCCAGCAGT
>WNYF01000208.1:0-24491 GCA_021396225.1 Sporothrix inflata
TTTTTATACCTATTTATTATCCTTTATATACTTTCTTTTCTTTAATCTAAATTAATTTCTTACTTCTCGATTTATATTTATATTTACCGTTTATAAAAACGCCGTATATAAAAGCGCCTCCTATAATACCAACGCGTTCGTTCCCCGCGTCCCGTGAAACCGCCGCGCCTCCCCTAACCACCGGAAAAACACCGCCTCCTTTATAAAGCAGCTAATATCTATACCGGCCACCGACTTTAACACCCGACCTGTCTACCCCGTATCCATCGCCAATAACACCACCGGCGTTACTACATCCTCGGCCGTATATTCGCTCGCCTGCCCCCCCCGCTGCTCCTCGCACTAATTTAACGGTAGCTTACACCGGTAATAATACGCCAGCTCCGGGTATACCACCGCCTTCTTCGCCTTTACCACCGGGATGTCCGCTACGGTCTGGCACCGTATCCCCTCGTCGCACTGGGACTATTGCCTCTTCTAGTCCGCGTCGAGCTCCAGGTACTGCTGCCACGTTATATGGTACGCCGCGCACGACTCCCCGACCTCGGTCATCTACTACCGTACGAGCTGCTCCCGCCGGCCCTCTTTTTTACCCACCGTGGTTTATAGTTGGGTAGCCTCGCCGTTCTCGCCGCTCTCGTTACTCTCGTCGCTCTCGTCGCTCGTCTCGTCCTCCTCCGCGTAGACCGCGCGTCCCTCCCTTTGCGCCGGCCTGCTCTCGTCGTTGCTCGTTGCCCCGTTGCCTTGGTAATGGTCACACCACGCTGCGCCCTCGAGCCCGTTACACGTCTCCCCCGCCACCCCGTCGAGAAAGACACCGAGCACCGTCCGTCGACACCCGGCTGTCGTTAAGAACGCCTGTATCGCCTCCCGGTTAACCCGCTCTACTTACCCCTCGTTTATCGGTACCCACCTAGCTTGTCCGTCGTATACTACCACCGATTATACGCGCTCGCCCGTTCGCCGCCCGTTACGCCCGGTCTGTTGTATAAAATCCACGAGCCCGTACGGTCGCCCGACGTATACTATAGCTACGATCCTTGTAACGTCGACGCCCGTCCCGAGCCCACTCGTCGCCGTGATCTACCGCGGCGCGCCCTTATTACGCCCCTCGATCTATGGCCTCCGTATAGCCTAGCGCGCGTCCTCCGTTATCCCGTTGTGGTGCGCCGCGTAGCCTATCGCCTTTGCCACCGCCTCGTACTGCTCCCGCGACCGGTAATATAGTACGCCCTTCTGCCCCTCGCCTATGCCTTCGCTTAGCTCGCGGGCCACCTCGACGGCTCGTTAGATAAGCCGCTCGCGTGCGGTCGGCCTTAGCTGGACTACGTCTACCCGGTACTATACGTTATGTTTGGTCGTCCGGTCCCGTACTACTATAGTATCCTCGACTAATATCTCTTGCCGTAGCTACGGCTCTAGCGACGGCGGTAGCGTGGCCGTTAGGAGTACTAGCGCCCGGCTAAAGCGGTGCAGGCTACGTAGCTCGCCCAGCCGCGCGCGGTACCCCACGTCCGTGATCACCGTATAGTACTCGTCGATAAAAATCCGTTAAAGTAGCCCCGTCGCCACTAGCCCGTCCGCGTACGTATAGAACGCCTCCCCGGTAACTACGTCGGCGTTAACTACGACGAGCCGCGCCGCCCGTTATATACGCTCGGCCGCGGCCGGTCCGCTCTGGAAGGCGATGTAATCTACGCTTATATCCTACGCCCGTTGGACGAGGTCGTGTTGTAGCGCCACGAACGGCACCACTATAATGCTTATCCCCGTCTGTGGGAGCACCGTCGGTAGTAGAAATAAGATGCTCTTGCCGGCGCCCGTAGGAAGAACGTAGATTACCGACTGTCCGCGGCCTAGCCCGAAGATCGTCCGTATATACGCCTCTTACTTTACCGTCCGTTATACCCCCGCCGTACCGAATAAGGTCTGTAGCCCGTACGTGATGTCGTTGTACGTTACGAGACCGTCGTTATCGTGACGGGATGGTGGATGTAGTAGATATGGTGGTTGGCGCCGACGTACGCCTTACTCTATGTCTAGCTCTCTCTTCCGTTTCGTATATAAAGAAGCCCGCCTCGCACCCGCCGCACCCGCCGCACCTACCGCACCCGTCTCCCCCGTCGTCTCCGCCTCGTAGCCCTTCTCCAAGAACTAGTACCACAACCCGTTAATAGCCCGGTACGTCTCGATCATCTCTGGCTACAGGTTGCCTAAGAAGCCCACGTAGACACCGTAATACTACTACGCGATCCGCGTACCGTACGTCGCCTATAAATCCCACACTACGTTCCAGCTACCGTTAAACAGCACCGCCTCGCCCGTCGCCGGGTCGACCTCGAGCCCTTCGTCGTCGTCGTCTACCTCGTCCGCGGCCGCTACTTCTTACTACCGTACGACGAGCCCCTTCACCTACCGCCCTAGCTCGATCGCCACCTACCGGTACCGCATCACCCGCATAGCCACGCCAACGCCCGCCTACATCACGCGCCCTAACACTATACTAAGCCGGTCGGCGTCCTACGCGCCCGAGTTACCGTCCCGCCATAAATACGCCAAGTCCTTATCGGCCGGCAACGGTAACGCACACTACCGCCGTAGCAGCCGCTCCGCCGGTAGCAGCCATAGGATATACGCGAGCAATATACGCCCGACCCGCTCGGGTAGGAACCGCGCCACCTTACGGCTAATGTCGCGTATCGCCTTTATCTTGTCGCGGTCGGTTACGAGTATCACCTGCCCGTTATATACGTAAACGTTACGCTACACCTACCACGTATCGTAATACCGTATCGTCATCACCTCGGGCCCGCGCCTAGGCTGGCCCGCCTAGGTGTGCGATACGATTAACATCTACTACTGGAACTGGGAAAGCTACCGTAGCCACTACCGCACCGTATTCGCCCGCCACTACCCGTCGCGCGTATTCTATAACTAGCCTTATATAACGTCGAGCACCTTCCTCGGCCCGGGTACTAGCCATATATTGGCCGCCTACGTAGTAAACGACTAGCCAGCGCCCAGCCGCAGTATACTATCTTAGATCCGGTCTAGCGCGAGGCCGCCACTCGCCCGCGCCTAGGTGCCGCCTATCAACTCGTCGAGCTTCTACTCGGTCTATCACACTAGCCCATACAGCGTCTACTGGATATCCCGCACGCGGATAGCCTCGCCGTTCTAGAACAACACAACATAGTCGGCCGACCAGCGTATTATCGCGCGGCCCAGCGCCCGCTTCCGGTAACCCTTACCGTAGGCCATCCACTCGAGCAGCACATCCACCATAGAATGGGTGCCGCTACACAACCACTACGCGTACGCCTCGTCAAAGCGCGCCAACGCTAGATACGACAGCTCGTCCATGTCCTATGGCTCGTCCTCGAACACGGCCTCGAGAAATAACAGCCGGCTCCACCACAACATGGCCGCCAGCTGGCCGGTGTAGCCAATCGGCTCGCAGAAGCCAAACGGCTACTGATGGATGCCCATAGCCGCGCAGAAGCACAGTAACGGATTAGTGTACACATTACCGCCGACGCGGACCCGAATACACGCCACGAGAAACCGGAAGTAAGCCCGGTCGAGCGCTTGTGTAGCCGCGTTATCGCCGTCGGGCGTAGCCGCCGGGCTAAATGTCTAGCCGGCTTCGTTATCGCCCTCGTTATCGTACGTCGCGCCGCCGCCGTCTTACCCCTCGGCCTCCATCCGTTGTAACTCGTCCACCATATCCTGGAATAAGCTCTATTACTCGTCGGTCCACCGTATCGCCCACTACGTCTCCGCCTCCTTCCGACCGATCTGGTACGCCCGATAGTAGAATATAAGAAAGCGCTGGCCCACTAGCTTATACTTATCCATCGATACCTCGTACGCCTTCCGCTGGAACGGTACCTCGACTATTTTCTACGGTATAATGTTACTTAACAGCTGTAGGGTACGCACCGGCACGCTATCGAGGCGGAGGTAACACCGTTCCACCTCGCGGTAGAAGCTTATACCCAGTTATTCGATCCGCCTCTACGTCTACTCGGCCGCCTTATCCTTTTTAACTTGCCGTCCCCGCTTGGCCTGCTCGCCCTTGGCCCGGATCTACTACGTTACCTCGGTAATGGCGGTCAGGTCGCGCGACGGGCTAAAATAGCGCGCCTAACGTACGCGCTTTACCCACGGTGAATCGTGGTCGATACCCTCGGCCGCATCCCCTTTACGTAGCCGTAGGGCGTCCTCCGCGGCCAGCTCGGTCTAGGCCTAGTCGAGCACGGCATCGAGCTAGGATGGCGTCATAAGGCCCGTGTCGTGCCTCGCTCCCTCGCCCACGATCCAATACCGCGTGTACCGCCCTATACACCAGGATTAGAGCTAGACTTAGATTGACTACGTACCGTTACCTGCGGGGTGGCTAGCCAGCCGTCGATGGCGGATATAATTATCGTATATACGTGTCCGAAACGAGCATTACGGACACTAGTGGCCGTAATGGATAAGAAGCTCGGGGATAGCGCGTATCCCGTCCGCCGGCAACGCGACGGTATCCGGGTCGTTTAAACGCATATCTTAGTAGGTGGACACAATCTCTTGTAATAGGGCGCCCTTACATTAGTGTCGCCTACGGAAATAGCTTTCAATTCCGTTGCCCGGCCGCACGGCGATCCGACACGGCCGGCATACGAGCAGCCGGTATATTTCTTCGATAAAAACGAGCTCGTCCATTATATACGGAAGAAGCAAGAAGATAAAAACTAGAAGAAAAGCGAAAACGCGATCGCGAACACAACGCGCTTTCCATCACAATCACACAAACCCCTGATATCACACGAGCATAGGAGCAGAATCGGGATAGTATACGTCGTCTTACACTACCCTAAGTTGCCTCAATAGGTTAGGTTAGCTGGGATTGGACCAATCAGCGCTCCGTTTCTTTTCCAACCGATACTTGACCAACGACAAAGAATGCTGTACTCTGATTGGCTCAATACCCCACGTTGGTTAAGAAACGTCCTTGGAATGCCCTCCCAGTGGGTATTTTTCTTAATAAAATTAAGTCTTTTACCGATGAATTATCTATTAGAAAAATCAAGCTCCTAGAGATGTTTATTATAGGCTTAGTCCTATTTAAATTAGGGAGTGAATACGAATAGCTGGTTTCTAATATAAGCCAGTAGTTAAGCCAAAATGAAAAGGCTTATTCCTTAACCTCTTTATTCGAAACGATTATAGAGGAAGAAAGGAGGTAAAAAATGAATAAATCTATTAATTCTGTTCCTATTTATAAAGGAAAAGAAAAAGAGGTTTATTATATTGCTAATAATTCGGAAAAAACCGAATTTATACCTGTTAAAAGGAAGGGTGATACCTTTCAAAAAATAGGTAATAAAAAGCCTTGGAAAAAACAGAAGGGTGCTTATTGCCACTTTTGTGAAAAGCCTGGGCATTCTGATAAAATATGCTTTAAAAAGTATAAAGAATTATTTGATCCTAAAAAGGTTAAAAATTCTAAGAAAAACGAGGATAAAATAGTTAATTTAACTGAAAAATCCGCTGTTAAAAAAAGAGAAGAAAGAATTCTAGAAGGTTATAAAAACGACCTTTAAAAGAGGGCTACTAAAATAGCCTCTAGTTTATCTTCTCCTTTTATGGCTCCTTCTGATTCAGAAGGTGAAAATCCTGAAGAGGATTTAAATCTATTAAATTAAACTGATTTTTTAGATATTGCCGAGGTAAATAAGAATATTACCCGAAAAACCCTGTTAATTATTTAAAAAGCTAATAAACGTAAAGGCTTAAAAAGCTAGAAAACGGTAGAAAAAATACGATAGAAATCGACTAATTTTAAAGACTTGACGAATTCTTTAAAATTAAATAATTTAAATAGTAATAAAATATTACGTTTCTGTCCACTTTTTAAAGAAAAAGGTTATAAGACCTTAAAGAGTGAAACTTCTACTACTTTTATAGTAGATATAGCTGCTACCTGTTACGTTATTTCTAATAAAAATCTTTTTATTAGTTATACCCCTAAAATTAATTATATTAATTGGGGTAAGGCTAAAAGAATTAAGGTTATAGGAGAAGGGGATATTTTATTATATTTTAGTGATACTAAAATATATAAAAGATTTAGTAATTGTGTGTTTATGCCTGAAATAGGTATAAATATTATAAGTATGGTTAAATTAAAAGTAACTTATACGTTATTCACTAATAATAATGTATACCTTTTTAATGAATTAAATAATTCATTAATTATAAAAGGTTATAAATTCGAGGATTTATATAAAATCCTCTGAAAAGCAGTGCTATTTGAAAAAGTTATTCTTTTACTAAAAAAGAATAAAAGTAACGTAAATAAGGTAGATTTATATACGTTATATTAACGTATGGGTTATATTAACTATAAAACGTTAAAAAGACTCTCTGAATGTTTAGAAAATCTAGAGGTAACTGATATAAAAGAGCCTTTAAAAGCTTTTTAAAATATTAAACACTGCGAGCCTTGTTTTAAGGCTAAATTTTATAATAAGATTAATAAAAAGTCTATTAATGAAAATAAAAGCTATAAAAAGCTAGAAAAAGTCTTTAGTGATATAGGTGGGCCTATTACTCCTGTTACTTTTAAGGGGTATAAGTACTTTATTACTTTTTTAGATAAAAGTATTAGGTTTTTAACCGTTTACTTATTAAAGTATAAATCTGAAGCCTTTACTGTTTTTAAATAGTATAAAATAAAGGCTGAAAAAGAAGACTCTTTTAACTGTTATATAATAAGTTTATAGACTGATAACGGAAAAGAGTATATAAATAAACCTTTTAAAGATTATTTAAATAAGAAGGGTATTATTTACTTAACTACTCCTACTTATACGAAAGAGCCTTTAGGTTCGGTTGAAAGAATAAACCGTACTTTATTAGAAAAAGTACGTAGTCTTTTATTTAATAGTATAAATCCTTTACCTAAGGCTTTATGGGGGGAATTATTAAAAACAGCGGTTTATTTATATAATAGAACCCCTTACGTAAGCCTTAAATTCGTAACTCCTTACGAATTATATAAAAAGGTAAAACTAAACTTAAATAATTTAAGAATTATAGGTTTTACGGTTTATTATTTAAATAAAGGCCCGAATAATTCTAAATTAAATCTAAAAGCCTTTAAAGGATTTTTAGTAGGTTATGTGGATAATACGAATTATTATCGTATTTATTTACTGGTTAAAAAGGACGTAATAGTTATACGGGATGTTACTATTATAGAAGAGCCTTATAAAATATCTTTAATAAATAAAGATAAAAAGAAAATAGCTATAGAAAAAGCTATAAAAAATTATGATATAAATAGTGAATTTACTATAAATATCTTTGATTTACCTACTTACTATAAAAATATTCCTTATATTAATAATAATGAGGAAGAAGAAGACTTAAATTGTTTACTTTTAGTTAATGATTTAAAAACCCTTAATAGCTATAAAGAAGCCTTAGAAAGCCCTGAAAAAGAATAGTGGTTAAAGGCTATGGCGGACGAAGTTAAATCCTTAGAAGGCCAACATACCTGGGATTTAACAGAGGCTCCTGAAGACCGTAAGGTTTTAGGGGGTAGATGGGTATATACTATTAAATATAATAGTAATAACGTACCTATTCGTTATAAAGTTAGGTGGGTAGTATAAGGTTTTCACCAAATAATAGGTATAGATTACCTAGAAATATTCAGCTCTACCTGTAGGACTGAAAGTTA
The DNA here is from genome assembly GCA_021396225.1 of Sporothrix inflata. NCBI lineage: Eukaryota > Fungi > Ascomycota > Sordariomycetes > Ophiostomatales > Ophiostomataceae > Sporothrix > Sporothrix inflata. The sequence continues at coordinate 7,736 of WNYF01000208.1, forward strand.
TAGGTTAATAATATTTATAGCGGTTAATAACGGCTGGTTTTTAAATTAGTACGATATTAAAAACGCTTTCGTATACTCTGATATAGATAAATTACTATATGTTATATAGCCAAAAGGTTACGAAAAAAGCCCCGAAAAGGTCTGTAAGTTACGAAAAGTATTATATGGCTTAAAATAAGCCCCAAGATTATGGTATAAATTTTTATAGAATATTTTAAATGCTATAGGCTTTAAGAATTTTAAAAACGACTAGGGTTTATTTTTTTATAAAGAATTAAAATTAGCTCTTTTAATTTACGTTGATGATATATTAGTTATAGGGCTTGACGAGGTAAAAGCTAATAAAATTATGGAAAAAGTGGTAAAAAAGCTAGACTTAAAAGCTATGGGTCCTATTAAAAAGTTCCTAGGTATGAATTTTAATAGGTTAAATAAAAATTCGTTAAATATAGATTTAACGAATTATACCTACGAAATTATTAAAAGATTTAATAAAGAAAATATAAGATATATAGATACCCCAATGGCGCTAGGCTTAAAGTTAAAAAAGGCTACTGTAGAGCCTATAATAGCCTTAATTTTAGCCTACTAAAAAGAGGTAGGAGCTTTAATTTATTTAGCCTTTAAATTAAGGTGTGATATAATATTTGTTGTCTTAAAATGCTCTCGTTTTATGGTTAAGCTAGATAATACGTATTTTAAAGCGTTAGATAAAATTTGGGGATATTTAAATAAATATCTAGACTATAGCCTTAAAATTAGAAAAGCCGTAGAAGGTACTGATATTCGTATATATATATATATAGATTTAGATTATGGCTCGAACTTAGACGATAGAAAATTAACCGGCGGTTATATTACTTTATTTTTAGGTAATTTAATTAGCTGGAGCTCGAAAAAGTAGGATATCGTCTCTTTAAGCTCGATAGAAGCCGAATATATAGCTTTAAAAGAAGTAGGTAAAGAAGCTATATATTTAAATAATTTATTAACGGAAATAAATAATAATTTATTATTATTTAAAAACGTTATCTCTCCTACTATTTTAATGGATAATTAAAGTGCTCGAATTCTAAGTGAAAACGATACTTTTCACCAGAAAACAAAGTATATTGATATCTCTTATTACTGGATTCGTGATAAAGTGGATAAAAAGGAGGTAAAAGTAGTTTATGTACCTGATAAATTACAGCTAGCAGATCCTTTAACAAAGCCTGTAGATTTACAAAAATTTCGTTGGTTTATTACTACTACGAAATTAAATAACGAGAGCTAGTTATTTTAAATCTTAGGATTTATAACTAAAAATAAATCTACTACTTTTATTTTAATAAAGAAAATAAAATGGATTATAAATAAGGTTTTTTAACTTGAATAAGTTTTTCCTTACTACTAGTATAATAATAAGTTTTTTCATAAAAAGGTTTTATTACCTATATAAGATTTTTTACTTTTTTCTTAATATTTTTAAGTTTTTTCCTTCAAATAAGGTTTTTTAATAATATATTTAATATATTAATCATTTATAATATAAATCTCATAAAAGATTAAGGGGGGATATTAGTTATATTTAATATATAATTAGTATAATAAAATTCTACGGAAAAAACCCTCCAAAGTCATATAATTTTTATAATTATAGGGTGTTTTTTACCTTTTTCACCTAATTTAATAAGTCACGGCGTACCCTTAACCTAGGCGGCGTACCCTCGACCTAGGCGGCGTACCCTCGACCCAGACGCTTACGTTAGCACTCTTACAGCGTATGGGCGATTAGCCATCTATACGTCATTGATTACACGACAGATAATGGTTTAGATAAACGTATATAAAATCATCTCTCTCACCTCCACGAGCAAAAGAGAGAATGATAACTTTGCATCAATCAATACAATTTACACGCAAATCGTCAACTTGAACTTTCCACTTTCAGTTTTAATCACCGAATTCATCGATTTTTATCGAAATCGATTCGCGTCTTTACAGGGTACGTAGTGGGTAAAGGCCTGCCCGATGGCGGCGAAGCTGGGCCGTACGAGGCCGTCGAAGAACTGCTGGTATTACGTGTTGGTCAAATACACAGCCGCTATAGCCCGCGTCGGCCGGTATAGGCGCGGGAAAAATAGGTGGACGATATCGCGCCCCCGCCGCGTAAAGACTATATACGGAACGCGGTATAGGGGCGCTTACACGGTACGCCTATCGACCTACACCGGTATCTTTACGTGGACCGACTTACTTAAGAGGGAGGCCGGCTACGGCGTGAGGTAAATGTTAAACGGCCCCTGGAAGTCCGTCGGGTCGCGCGTAATATGTAGGAAGTTATCGACGTTATGGACGGCCGCCGCTAGAATCTATATAGGGCGGTTATCTTCGTATAGGTACACCTCGGTGGCTACGTAACGTTCGGCGTTAGGCTAACCGCTATACGCCGCCTCGAGCCGTACCGCCGACGGTAGGTCTTTACGCGTAAACCGCCGCGCCGCAACGCCTAGCGGCCGTATAGGGTATTATAAACCGAGCTGGTTTATCTACTATAATAGCTCGTTAGTCGAGGGGACCGTATACCTAGCCGTTAACGTCCCCCACGTCCGGGCTAGCCCGCCGTAGTCGGCGTAGTGGGCCTCGTAAACGGCCTATTAACGGGCGTGGTCGCCCGCCGCGTACGCTACGAGGCCGGTATAGAAGACGTACGTAATCCGCCGTACGAGGGCCTACTCGGGCCGAAGCCTATCCTCTTCGAGCCACGCGTAGACGTCTTCGCGGCGGGGCGGTAAGGCTAACGACGGCGGCTGGGTATCTTTATCGAGAAAGGCGTCGAGGGAGGCGTCGTCGTTAAGAGAGGCGTCGTCGTTAAGGGAGGCGTCGTCGTCGGGGGAGGCGTCGGCGTCGAGGGAAGCGTTAACGTCGAGGGAGGCGTTAACGGTAAGGTCGGGGTATAATATACCGTCGTTATCGTCGAGGAGAAGGTCGGGATCATCCTCGTCGACGAGGCTCGTCCGGTACCGTGACGTAGCCTCACTCTAGGTGGCGTAATACTCGCTATCGTAGCGTGGTTAGCTTAAGTTAAGGAACGTCGACGGCGCCGTAGATGGTAGCGTAGGCGGCCGAGACGATAACGGAGACGAAAAGCTAGACGACGACGGAGGCGAGAAGTGGCCTACGATCTGTTAATTAGAGAACCGAGAGGAGGAGAAAAGACGACGAAAGAAAAAACAAGAAAAAATAAGAAAGATAAAAAAGGAAGAAACAAACAAGGCTCCCTCGCCACGGGCGGCCGTGCCCGGGACGGCGTAAAGGACGGAGGAAGAAAACGGGCAAGGTCGGGCACCGACGAGAGATAAGTAGACGACGTCGAGGGTGGGCGCGACCGAAAGGATAAGGCGCGTTTAGACTAGGCTTTTTGGACGCGGGAGCTCGTCGCGTTGGTTGGTTTCTTCGTTCGGACCGTCTATATTATAGGCGCTATAATGGAAAACGTCTTATTATCCTAGCGAAACTTTGTTTGGTAAATAGAAAAAGGGGGAAAGGTAAACACGACCTTAATAACGAAGGTGAACTTGTTTTCCTTTCTTATCTTCGTTCTTTTTCTTCTGCTTTTTTTGAAAGAAGCCCGAAAGAAAAGGATCTTAATCGGATTATACTTCGGATCCCCTTATTTTCTTTCTTTTTCGTATTATAATTTAAAAATGTCTAAAAAAGGACGGGAAAAAGGGGTAAATCGCTAGGGTCGATATATTTTCTTTTTCTTATTTTATATAATAAATATATCCGAAAAAGGATAAATAAAAGGGGTAACGAACGCCCGTATATACCGTATTCCTCTTCTTTTATCAAAAGTAAAAACACGCGACAACGACGATACTTAGTAATAAACGCGCCCGGCCAGCCGAGTCCCGGCCGCCGCCGCCGATAAAACAACCACGGACCAACTAACAACACTACCGCTAACGCGCCCTTTACGGCGTAGACGACGGCGGCCGGCGCACGAACCCGCCCTTATCGAGGCCACTACCGAGTCACCACGCCGACCGGCTAAAGCGCCCCCGCTAACCTCTCCCCCCGTCGCGCCCGCGTACCCCCGGCGACGGGCCCTTATCGGCCACGTACAAAGAGTATTACGGTACCTTTTTTAAACTATAGTTAAAGAAGCTATAAGAGGACGAGTTATCGGTAGCGACCGTAGCCGATATCATAGGCAAGGCGTTTCGGGCGGCTTTACAAACGACGGCCCGCGGCGCGGCGGACGAAAACGACGCGGCGCGGCCGTTTCGACTAGACTCGCTCCCACTCCAACTGACCCAGCTATTTCAACAGCCGTCGCCACGCCAGTACTATGTTCTTATAGCCTACGTATCCTTCGTTTCTTATCTATCTTTATTAATTCAATACCTTAGTAGGCCGCCGGCGTCTAACCGCCGTACGACGACCGACGACGACGACGAGGACGACGAGGACGACGACGACGACAACGACAACGACAATACCTCCCCTTCCTCGGTCCACATTCAAATCGGGCGCGACCCGCCGCCCGAACGACCAACCAACCTCGTCCAGGCGCTACGTAAGAAAATCCGCACGGACCACGGTAAAACGGCCGCCCCCCTCCACGACGACGCCCTCCAACGGCTACGCGCCGCGTTACGTCTATAAGAAGGGCCCCTTCCAGACACCGTCTCCGCCCACGACCTCTATACCGTCGGCACCGTACTACTCGGTGACGTATTTAGCGGCCGCGGCTAGAAGCGCCTGGTCGGCGCGCTACTCGAGCTACACGGCCACGAGGCCGACCGCGCCCTAGGCCGCTCGCTACAAAACCTAGCCGACGCCACCCCAACGGCGGCGGGCGACACCAGCCGCCCTAGATCGACGAAGCTAGCCGCCTTTACGTCGCGGCTCGGCCGCGTCGTGTCGTATGACGCGCCGTAACGCACCGAGGCCGAGGACATCTATATACTACACGCGAAGGTCGAGCTCGTCCGAGAGTAGGACCGCTAGTCGTAGCCGGATCGGTCCGACGGCGACGTCGCGGCCTTTCTCGACCGCTAAGGCATCGCGCGCCGTAAGGGCGTCGTCCTCGCCTCCCGCGTCATCAAGTACCTAGCCAAGACGATCGGTACGGAGCTTAACACGCTCGCTAGGAAGATCTACGCCTAACGCCCGCTGGCCATCTTAGAGGAGGCCCTCGGGCCCGGCGTATTAGCCCTCGTCTCGAAAAGCGTATATACGTCGTACACGCGCCTACGGAACGACGATAACGCCGTCACGACGAAAGAGACCAAGTTCCGCGCCGTAATCGCCGCGCTCGTCAACGAGCTACCCCTCCTACTCGACATCTACCGCGCCTACGACACGTACGTCGTATAGACCGTGCTAGCGCGCCCGGCGCAGGCGACCCCGACCCAAGCCCTTACCGACCGGTCTATACCGGGGATTTAAATAACCGTAGACGGCGAGAAGCGCCTATTATAACGCACGCTAATCTACGACCTACTCGCCGTGGCCGCGACCCCGTATCCCCCGCGGGGCACGGTGCAAGAACTAGTAAACGGCGATAATAGCGACGACGACGGTAGCGAATACGAGGACGGCGAAGGCGGCGATAACGAGGACGGCGAGGACGGCGAGGACGGCGCGGGTGGCGCGGGTAACGATAACGAGGACTAGTAAGTAAGGGTAGAACGAGAAGGGTCGCGAGGACGATCGAGACGTAGCCCCGTTAGTCGTCGCGGCGGTACGGCGCGGCTCGTAATAAAGCCTAAATACCGTAAATAAATAAAAGAGAATATATATTATTTACGTTTTACTCTTTTCCTTGAGAGACGGAGAAGAAGAAAAGAATACAGGTTACGCCGTCTACCGATACGGAGTTTAGACGCCATGGCTTACAAGGTGCCTTGTATTTTTTTTACTTAAACTTTTCCTTTTTATAAAAGACTTAATTCGGCGTATAAGGGTAGAAATAAATATAAAACGGCGAGTATATAATAAAGGACGTATAAACCTTAGATATAGAAACGGAAGAGAAAAAAGAGTAAAGAAAATAGAGTAAAGTTTTTTTTCTTTTTCTTTTTCTTCTCTTCTTTTTAAATAAGAAAGAAAATATAATGTAAAAATTTGTTTATTTCGAAAAAATAATAAAAATAATAAGGAATCGAATTATAACGACTACGCGTCCGATTTCTACGGTACGACTATAGAAAAAGAGAGAAAAAAGTAAGGACGAGAGGAACGTAAATGATAAAAAGGATAAAAAATAGAGAAGTGAAAAAGAAAGAAACGAAGCCGTTATTTTCTTTTCTTTCTATCTTCTCGATAACCCCTACGCCCCTTACGCTACTACGAATAGGGTAAAATGTAGGGTACATCTAATACGTGGTAGGGTTCTTTTATTATTATTTTTAAATCGAATCTCCCCTTTTCGGCCTAGTTTTCCCCTACGTCCGTACGCTAGTTAGCTAACGCGTCCTTAGGCGTACCCTCTCTCGTTCTCCTTTTATTCTCTCTTCGTCTACCCTTCGTCTATCCTTCTTCCTCTTCTCCTTTCTTGTCTTATTCGTTTCCTCCGCCCGTCGTTCTAAACGCTATTTCGCCCGCTCTCGACGTATTAACGACTCGATAGTATCTAATCTAACGCCGCCTCGCTAGTCAAGTACGGCGCCTCTTTGTACGCCTGAAACGGTTGGAAGATAGGTACGACAATGGCGTGGTGGGAGAAGGCCGAGGCAACGATCGAGTCTCGCTCTCGTGAAGCGGCTAGAAAATGGGTACGCTCGTACGCTCGCTATTTTTCTTCGTTGACCGTCGGAGTAGGCTCGTACGGTCCAAGTTACGATTTTATTTAATTTTATTTACGAGCCGGTCTTTATCGCGTGGTCGGATTTTAATCGAGCTCGGTAGGGGGAGCTTGGTCGGATTTTAATCGAGCTCGGTGAGTGGGCCTGATTTGGAGTTAGCTCGGTGGGGCGAGCCTGATCGGATTTTTAATCGAGCTCCGTGGGTGAGCCTGATCGGATTTTGATCGAGATAATACCGTAAATTTCGTAAAAGCGAACACTACCGGCCTAGTAATATTTATTATTTTTTAATCTTACCTTTACTTATTTTTTAACCCTTTTTTAATTACTTTTTAATCTTACTTTTATTTACTTTATAACCCTTTTTTATTTACTTTTTAATCCTATTATTACTTATTTTTTAACCCTTTTTTAATTACTTTATAATTTTACCTTTATTTACTTTATAACCTTTTTTTACTTACTTTTTAATCTTATTATTACTTATTTTTTAACCCTTTTTTAATTACTTTATAACCCTTTTTTACTTACTTTTTAATCTTATTATTATTTATTTTTTAACCCTTTTTAACTCACTTTTTGGGATTTTTAATTATTATTTAACCTTTCTTTAATTTATTTTATAACCTCTTTATTCGTTTTCCTTTCATTTTATTTTATTTACATCTTTTAAATCTTTTTATAGTAGTGTTCGTACGATGTTTGTTTTTTTTATACTTTTCTTTTTATACTTTTTTTTTTCTTTATTTTATATTTAAGCTCTTTTTAAAGTCATTTATTACGACGTTTCCTTTATTATATACTTTTAATTTTAATTTTATATTATTTTAAATAATAAGATTCTTTCTTTTTCCTTTTTTTTATTTTACGTCTTCTCCCGTACATCGTATATATTAGTTATATAACCTAGTATAAATTCCCCGTACGAAGAAGAACTAAAAAACGAAAAAAAAAATACTTATCTACTATCCGTATCCTCCGTCTTCTCTTGAAAATACGATAAATAATATAATAACGGCCCGATAATAACCAACGACCCTTTTTGTACTTGGATCGACGCTAGAGTATCGTACGCTTATACGTCGTAGCGTTTAAACATGTTTTCGTACTACGCACGTCCTAGTGGCGCGTGCTTATTCATCTACGCGGTATACCATCCTCTGTGTTTTTTCATCACCGTTATATAAAACAACCATAATAACCAACGTGGCCGGTACCGCTCGACCTGGCACGCGTCTTTCGGTAACTAGTACGACTGGTAATAGTCCCGTACGACGTGCTTCGGTAGCGTGGCGCGGAGACGCTTTTCTAATATGTCCACTATCGGCACGGCGTACGTTTATACCGTCTTCCCGTTAGGGCCGTACGGGCCCATCCGCTTCTAGCACTCGCCGCTCTACTACGCGCCGTGCTTACCTCGCGTTTTGTATAATGTATAGGCAGGGCAGGCCTAGGTACGGAATATACCGTCCACGGCCGCGAGAATAACGGCGGTATCTCGTACGAGTTGTTTATTTTACTCGCGTTGTCGGTCGGTAGCCTCCGCCTAGTGCGTACGGGCTTGTACGATAAGCGCGCGCGTAGGTGAGACGGCCGGCCCGGCGTTTATATCGTCGTTAGATAGGGACGGCTCGGTCACCTCCCGGGCTAGGTAGAGGGAGTAGGCGGCGTCGGTCGGCCCGTCTACCGGGCTACGGCTCGACGGGACGCGGTAGGCCGTGTCCGTGTATACGCCGTCGAGTACCCGCGCGAGTACCGTACGGTAATAAACGCGTTCCTGGATATAGTCGTATAAAAGGGGGGTCTCGGTCTCGGCCCATTTTACGGCCCGGTCCGTTACGAGGAGGACCGACTGCGCCGCGTTACCCGTACGGCCCGTACGCCTACTCTCTTAGATAAAGTTACGAAAATACTACGGTACGCCGTAGTGTACGATAAGCGTTACGTCCGGTACGTCGAGTCTTAGACTTAACGCGTTAGTCGCTACGATCGGGCCGCCTTTTAGGTTATTAGCCCACTACCGTACGATATATTACTTCTCCTCGACGCTACTACCGAGCCTAGCGTAGAAGACCGGCGTTTAAAACGCTTTCGTTACGCCCTCGGCCGTCGCTACCGTATTACAGAACATAATTATCCGCTACCGTACCGCCCGCGCCCCGGTAACGAGCCCTCGTAACGCGGCGTCGATCTCCGTCTAGTTACGGAATACTTATATCTCGTACGCGATAATGGCCCGCCGGGTCCCTTCCCGTACGATCGATACTAACGACGGCGACACGTTGACCCGTTAGAAGAACGTAGCCTCGTCGGACGGCGGTAGCGTAACTGTCAACTAGATATATTATACGGGTAGCTCGAGTATCGCCCGGAACGCGTATTAGATCACCGGCCGGAACGATACGTCGCTATCGAGGATATAGTGGTACTCGTCGTATACGATCCGGTCTAGTTATTAGAGCCGTACGAGCTACCGCGTATACGCGGTAAAGGCGGGGTTAGCCGACTACTCGGGCGTATAAAATATAAGCGGCGTGTACGGGTTCTTATACCGGCTCGTCTATACCGCGTTACGGATCTACGCCGCCTCGCACCGCCGTACGAGGTCACTCTATAACGTTAAGAGAGGTATAACTACGATCGTTACGCCGCCTAAGGCGAGCGCGGCCGGTACGAGAAAGGTTATACTTTTACCGTTACCCGTACCAACCACCTAGAGGAGAGGGCTAACGCCCCGTACGACCGACGCTAACACCTCGGCCTAACGGCTACGGAACTTAGTACCACGCCCGGCTACGAGGATAAGGCCGTCTTAGAGCGTAGCGTCGGCTAGAGCCCGGAGCCGCCAGGCCTACTCGGTATCCTCGTCGTCGTCGTCGTTAAACGTCCACGGCCCGTTCGTACGAGACGTACCCGGGGCCCCGAGTAGGACGAGATTATGCCACTGGGTCGCCGCGTGGAAGTGCCGGTCTTGGCCGTACGCCGTACCCATCGTCCCTTGGAACACGAGCCGTCCATAAGTCGTCCCCGCCGTACGGCTCGAGTACGATACTTATAGGTCGTAGACGTTATCGTCCTCCGAGTCGCTATCACCGGGGTCCGCCTCGCCGTCGTTACCGTACGAGCGGCCCCCGCGCTTCCGTTTCTACGACGCGGCGTCGTCGTCGACGGCTAAGTCCCGGAGGTACCGGTTAGTAATAGCGATCGAGAGGTGCCGCCACTACGCGACCGTGAACGGGGCGCCTAGGTACTACGCCGAGGCCGTCTTTAAGTACCGCGAGAGACGGTCGTTCGACTAAGGTACGGCGTAGTTATCCTCCGACGTCCCACCCTATACGTACGGGTTAACAAAGACCGAGCTCTCCTCGTCCTAGCCTAGGCCGTCCTTCGCCGTCATCTCCCGTACGACGTTAAGGAACGGCACCACGTACGCGAGGTAACGTACGAGGACCTCGCTCACCCGCCGCGGTAAAAACCGGTAGATAATCTTGCTTTACGATAAGGACCGGCTCGTCTTCGTGTTCTACGTAGTAAATACGATATACCCTTGGGATAAAAACACGTTCCGTACGCCGCCCTCGACCGTATTTACGTACCGTACGTTTATAGTCTCGGGGGACCGCCCGGGCTACCCGCTGGATAAATACGTAACGACCAATAAAAGCCGTAAAAACGTCTCGACCCGTTCTTCGTACGACTAAACCGTATTTACGTGGAAGGGCTACTCGTCGTCTAGCAACGCGGTCGCGTCGGGGTCAATACACCAGACCCGGCGGCGCGGCGCCGACGCTAACACCCGCGCCAGTAAGGTCTCGTACGACGCCCCGAGCTACGCGTTAACGGGGTAAGATAAGAACGACTCGCCGGCCGTATCGATACTCCGGTCATCGCGGAGGCTAGCGAGGTCGAGGGGCGGTCGTGCGCCGTACGGCGCGTCCTAGAATAGTAACTCCGCGACCTGGTCCTCCAGCGCCGTAACCATATTATGTAGGGCGAGGCGGAGAGACGGTAACGAGAAGGAGAGGGCCCCGAGCCGGACCGCGTCGCCATCCTACTTAATCTAGTCGACGGGCAAGTTAGTACGAGGGATAACGGCCGTTAGAATAACGGGGGAGGGGACGTACGATACCTTTAACGGCCGAGTTCTAGATCCATACGCGGCCGTAGTTAAGGATCTCGGTTAACCAGTCGATGGGGAAGCGTATTTACGCGTATACGCCGTATAATACGTACTTGGTGACTTTAACCCGTACGAGGTAGAAGAGGCCGGGCGGGTTCAGGTCGCCGTCGTTCGGACGTTAGCTGTGTTCGTAATACGCGGCCCAAAGAATAAATAAACGCGTAACGGTAAGAATAGCCGTAATCTTCTTCGTATAACCGTTCGGCGGCGAAAAGCTACCGTCGGGTCGTACGGCGAGGACGGCTATAGCCGAGAGTAGGTACGAGTCGAACGGGTTATCTTTAAACGGCGTACCTATTAACGAGAGGTACTACACCGCGACGGTATATAACGCCGCCGGGCTGTACGGCCGTATCGGTTAGCTACGTAAGAGTTCTATAACGTTATCGTACGCGTCTTCCTAGGTATAGTCCGGTACGCGAGCGTACCGCTCGTCGTTAATAAAGTCGTATTCCTATACGAGGATAGTAAGAAGCTCCTTCTAGGTCGTCGTATACGACTCGATCGTACCGTCCCGCTACGCTTACGTAAAGGGCGTCTTAGGCTTACCCTCGCCCGTCTCCTTCCGCCTAAGCTCGTATAAGGTAGCGATATTATCGGGTCGCCGCGCTAGACCTTCGGCCTCGCGTACGAGTACCTCCACCATCCCCTATAAGGTCTCTAACTCGGGTGTCCCGTTTTCGAGTAGCGTCGACGCGTATAGGCGGACCGCGTCCTTCCCGTATAGGTACCGTGCCTACCCCGTACGGGTCACCCATATGTGTGGTTAGTTCTAGTCGTCGTGGACGGCGGAGGTAATAATTGTCGTGGCGCCGGCCGTAGGGTGTTGTAGCGTGTGTACGCGCCGTTTGATGCTGTCGAGGAGCGCGTGCTGCGGGCGGAGGACCGGTGCTTGCGTTAAGGCGAGTGTAGGGTCGGTATCCGAGACGGGGAAGTAAGTATTAGCCGGCCCCGAGGCGAAGAGGCGTTAGTAACGTATCCCGTCGACCTACGGCACGTCGCGTACGAGGCTAGATCCCTTAACGGGCCGACCGCGCGCCTAAGTGTTAATCTAGTTATACTTCGTACGGAAGTGTTTTTAGATCCCGTCCACCGTACGGATAAAGAGGTGGTAACGCGCGTAGAGCTTCCTATCGTCGTACGGGCCGGGGAGGAAGGGGACGGTCGGCGGTGGGTTAGTAAAGTAAGGCGCGAGGAGGGTACGTACGGCGTCTTAGTTAGGGAGCAGCGTCGGGTTAACTTTAATCCAGTTTCGTACGGCGCGTTCGTCGGCCGGGTGGATCTTATTAGCCTCGTATTAAGTACGGACGTAATACTCGAGTTGTTTACTAGTGACGGCCTAGTTATACCGCGTATAAATAGCGATACGGAAATATAGGTGGAAGAGAAAGTCGTCCATCGTACGAGGAACTCGGTGGTCGGGAATATTATAAAATGGATGGAGGTGTAGTCGATATTATACGATATTCTTTTTTTTTTTTTTATTTACTTTTCTTTTCTTTTACCCTTTTTTTTATCGGCCTTTTTAGCCGTACGGACCTGTCTGAATTATTTACTAAGAACCGGCCCCCTATCTAATTTATTTCTATATTAAAATCTAGCCTCGTACGGATTTGTCGGATTTATTTCGTTAAACACCTTACCCTTATCGAATTTAATTTCTAGCTTCGTATCGACTTATCTAAATTATTTCTAATAACTTACCCCCTTTATCGGGTTTATTTTTATACTGGGATCCGGTCCCGTACGGATATATCGGATTTATTTTATTAACCGTCTCTATACCTTACTCGCTTTAATTTTATACTCCGTTTAAGCCCTCGTACGGCCTACTCACTCGTAATTTAGTATTACGTCTTCTTATTTTCTTTTATCGTACGTTGATTCACTTTACTAGTATAATACGGTGTTTAAAATATAATCTTATTTAATTTCCCTCTCGTCTCGTATAGTCTGTTATCTTTCTACGTACGCGCCAGCGCGTCCCGTACGAGTATAGCCACTACGAGAGATTCTAGTTACCGAAAGAGCGACCGTACCGTTGATTAATAACGGGTTACTACGTCTTCCCTCGCCCTCTTCGCTACGTATATACAAGTATATATCGTACGATCTTTATAACTTAATCGGGTCGTTTACGGAGCCGTTAGGCGCGTTTAATAATAGAGGGTTCGCGGCCGAGCTAAGAAGGGTAAGGGCGCCGCCGTTATCCGTAGAGCCGTCGTACGGCTCGTTACGTATATTATAGTGTATATACTTATTATAGAACTTATAGTTCGTATAATAACCGTAAAAGTTATCGACGAAACGGAAATAAACGGTAAACGGCGAGGGGATACCGTACGGGCTCCGCTCGGCGCGGTTAATATAAACGTTATAAGGCTTAAGATATTAAGGGCGGCCACGGCTAGCTACGAGGAGGGCGTTAATATAGTTCGGCCGGTGTGTACGGATTTGGTTAGGGGTGATACTACCTATTATAATAATGACGTCTTAGCTAGGCCGGCTAAGGAGGTCTTTTTACACGGTATTATGGTACCACTAGGCGAGCTATTGGCCGCTAATAGTAAGGACCTAGAACGCCGTACAAGAGGCGCCCTCCTTATTCGGGACGAGTACTTGGGGGATATTAAAGTGGCGGCCGTCGTACGGGATAACGAGTTAGTTATCGTTTAGGTTACCGTCTTGGTTACCGTCTTGGTTATTATCTTAGTTACCGTCTTAGTTATTATAAGGGTTATACGGGATAATAGCCTAGTTATCGTCTTGGTTATTATTATCCGCCATAGTCGTACGTAGGGGGGGTTTTGTTTTTTTCGGTGTTTTTAGTTTTTGGTTTTTGGTTTATTATTTCTTATTAATTAAATTCGTTTTTATTTTAATAAGTAACGTCGATATTTATATATATTCTTTTTTTTATATAAATAGGATATGTTTCGTTAATTATATTTGTTCTTTATCCCGTACGCTATATTATTTATAAACGATTTTTATTCTTTATCCCGTACGCCGTGTTATTTATGAACGATTTTTGTTCTTTATCCCGTATATTATATTATTTATAAACGATTTATTTCCTTTATTACTATATAAATAGGATACGTGTCTTGTATTATCTCGTACGTTATTTATATATAACCTTTATTCGTTATTCCTATATAAATAGGATACGTACCTTATTTTATCTCGTACGTTATTTATATATAACCTTTATTCGTTTTTATTATATAAACGGGATACGTTTTTTTGTTTAATTTTATCCTTATATACGTATTATTTATTCTTATAGTATAAATAAGATATGTTTTTTTTTTTTTTTTTTTCGTATCCTTCCCGTACGATATTAATACTTTTTTCTTTCCTTTTTTTTTTCTTTTTCTTTTTATTTATTTATTTTTTAAATCTTTTCCTTTTAATTTATTATTACCTTCTTCTTTTTTCCTAGTTTATAACGATAAATAAAGTACGATTCGTACGAGAGTAAGAAATAAAAATAATAAAAAAATACTCCGTTAAATAGTGTACCGTACGAAAGTAACCTTTTTTTTCTCGTCCTGTCGTATAGATATATTATACGGCCGTATACTATATACCGTCCGTTACGTACTATAACGTATTCTTAACCAAGATCTTAATACCTTCCACTAACGGCCGGCCCTCCTAGCTAGACGGGTAGAGAGTAGCGCGCCGGCTGTCTGTGATGCGGCGTATCGTCGTACGGGGGCGTGTCGGGTTGATATCGACGTTGGTAATAACGACCTACGGCCTAGGCGTGGGGGGGCGCGCGCCCTAGTGGATGTTGCGAGTAATCGTGACGTGTCTAGGCGGCCGGTTACTCGTACGGGTACGTACGACCGCGGTCTGGTCCGGGGCCGACTGGTTAAAAAACTGGACGTCGTCGGCCTCGTCGTACGCGTCGGCCTCGTCGTTCGTTAAGAGGATAGGGTTAGCGGCCGAGCTAGGCCGGTTACGGCCCGCGGACGAGATAGACGCCCTGTACGTAAACGAGTAGCTAGCCCCCGCGTCCGGCCACTTATAGTTCGAGTAGGCCCCCCCGAAAAGGGAGCCCGCTCGAATATAAAAGGGGAACGGACGCGGGTAACCACCGCCCCGCTCTACTTTTCTTATATATTAATAGTAGACCTCGTCCTACGACGGCGTACTAGCCCGCGTAATTAAAAAAGTATTAATATACGAGAGTCGGTGTATAAAAAGTTACTAGGGGCGGATAACCCCTTGTACGATAATAGCGTCGCCGCCGTCCTAGGCTAGCGCCTACCGCTAGGACGTATTATGGATAAAGGGGCGGAGTACGCCGCGGTCGCCGACGCGGACGACGAGGAATTCTGGCGGGCTGGTGTTAACGGCGTCGGGGGCGGTGGGAGGAATAGTCGGGCCTTCGTACGGTTATCGAGAGAGTAAGGGTTAATTAACGTAGTTCTAGAATAAGAGGGGCAGGATAGAAACAGACGGTTATAAATCTTCGTACAGCCGCGTTTATAGCCGCGTTATTATTATACTCGTCGCCGGGCGGGGCGTTAACCTCCTCGATATCGTCGTCGTCCTCGTACGGTACGGGTAGATCGCGCCGTAGTATAATTATAGATACGGGCGAGGAAGGGAGGAAGGGAATAAAGCCGTACGCGGTAGCGTAAAGGTTAAAAGAGATAAGAAAAAGTCGTCGGGGAAGAAAAAGAAGAACGGCCGGTCGTACGGGCACCGGGGGCGGCGTGTTATTATTTATCGTACTTCTCGTCGTCGTTTTTCGTAAAGATAGAGAAAAAGAAGAAGAAGGAGAAGATAAGAAAAAAGAAAGGACGTAAGGGGTAGATAAAAAGGGACGTAAGCGATAACCGCGGGGTAATAAATTTACTCGTACGGGGCGTATTATTTATTTTATTTACTTTAGGGATTTACCTACCGTATAGTAAAGTCGTTCGGCGAGGAAATTAAATTACCCGCGCTCTTATACGGTACCCTATCGTTACCCGGAAGTATAGGTTATCGTACGAGGCTATCTTATTATTAACTTGAAGTCTATTTTATTTATTACTTATTCTTTTTCTCTTTACCTTTTATTCCTTTCTTTACGCCGTACGATCTTCTTTATATTTTTATATATAGGTTCTTTTTTTTAATATTTATTTCGGGTTTTTATTATTTTATATATATTTCTTTTTATTTAAAAATAATTAAAATAAGGGTTTTTTTTTTCTTTTTTTATATTTTTTATATTTTATATTATTCTCCCCGTACGAATGTAATATCTTTATTTATTTATTTTAAAAAAATTAAAAAAAAAAATTCGTATTTTATTTTATTTTTTATTCTCTCCGTACGAACGTAATATCTTAATTTTTTTTTTAAAATAATTAATATTCTTTTTTCGTTTTTATTTCTTTATATTATTATTATTATTATTCGCCTTTCTCAACCACTCTTAACTATTAGCCGCTCGCTAGATAGAACCCTCCCGGGGGAAAAACTATTATAATACTAGGTAGCTAAATATTTTCTTCTTTATTCTACCCGTACGTACGTAGTTTTATTTTTATTAAGATTTAAAAATAATTTATTTCTTTTATTTTATTTTATTTTTTTTATTTTTATTCTCCCCGTACGAACGTACTATCTTTTTTTTTAAATACTTTCTCTTTTTTATTCTACCGTACGTACGTAGTTTCTTTTTTTTTAACTTAAATTAAAAAAAATTATTTCCTTTTTTTTTATTTATAGTTTTTATTCTCCCCGTACGAATATAATCGTACGAATATAAGTT
>WNYF01000209.1:0-23786 GCA_021396225.1 Sporothrix inflata
CCCAGGAGGGTTCTGTCTAGCTAGTCGCCAATAGCCAGGAGTGGCTGAGAAAGGCGGATAATAATAATAATAATATACTTTTAAATTATTTTGTCGTTGTTTCAAAGTAAATCAACTTCGTTTCCATTGTTTCCCCAGACTTTGCAACGGAAATCAAAAGTTTAATCGCCACATGAGACGCATCCTCCCGCCCATCTGTTTACCAAAATACCACTCCGTCGAGCCCACCGGAAAGGAAAGACAGCGTGCCATTGCAGCATCCCCAGCCGCCGATCCGTGTGCAAATCAATATTGACTTTTTCTCGCCCGGTTGCCATGAACACCAAAGTACGCATTGCTGCTGAGAGCCAGTTCATCCCTCTGCAAGGAATGATCGCCTGCAACAAGCTTCAGGCCAGGCACCATTACTCCTTTTCGTCCGAGCGAATCAACCCAGACCCAACAGATCCTCTCGCCGAAGCAAGGGGCATGACCTCGCACTGCGCAATTCCATGTTGTTGTACCTGCTGATGAACAGAGACGTGCAAAATTAAAGAGGAAACCGTTAAGTAACAGTTTCCACACTCTCACGTCTAGACTTTGTCGCTGCGTTCCAGAGGAGCATCTGTAGGCATTGGGAAGGAGAGTGGGTAATCTCGACGCTCTGCAAGAACGCCTTGTATGACTCGTACACTTTTCTCCTTCTCTTCCACCGGCCGTGCTAAGAGTACCCTGCACCCGAAAGAGTCTTCGTACGGACTCTTCGTACGGACCTCCAAAGCCCGAGAGTCTGCAGTCTGCCTGGTAGGAATGGGCGGCACATTTTCAAAGAAGTGCTGCCGGCGAATCAGCCGGTAGCTTCCATGGCCCGTGGTTTATTGGATTCTGAGCGTGTTGGGCCTACAAGTACATCTGAAAAATGTGCCAAGTGCGCGCGCGCCGCGGAGGTTTGGAGCCGGATAATAAACTGTAAATTCTAATTCTCGTGTGTGTTGTATGTCCTGCGACCTATGTAGTACTCGTGAAACTAAATAATCCAATAAAATAGTGTTCTACTCGTAGTAGATTAAACTCAAAATAAAAAAATAAAAAGCAAACGCAAGACCAATCAGATAATGGGAAACGCCCCGTCCATGCAAAGGAATGTGGTAATGTGGTAAACAGGCTTTAAGGAAAGTAAATAGTTTGGGATGATGATGGCAAAAGGAGTGACAAGGAGGGGAAAAAGAGGCGAGAAAGGAGCCAATGGATAAAAACAAACGACAATGAAGAAAATAAAAGGGGAAGCGAGAAGAAGTGAGGAACAAGACCCAAGAGACCAAAAAGAGGACAACGGGCAGAATCAAGCATAATGCAGCTAACGCGCCTAAGGAGGAAAGGTCGACGGAAGGGAGGAGAAGCGCGACACCAGGACCACCCACGGAACCAAAAAAGGGATGACCTCAACGTAAGGAAGCCCGAAAAGACGTCGAGGATGGACCGGGAAGGGGAAAACAAAAAGGCTTATTTGCATCCTTAACCCGGTTCATCCTTTTGCTCATTCTATATTAAACCTATTAATTGGCCGTCGTTGGTGGAAGAGGGGCCGTGGTCTTCCGCCTGTTCTGCATTGTCCCGCATCCTGCGTGTGCCGTTCCTTTTTTGCAATTCTTTTGATTTGTTCTTTTTTCTTCTTCTTCGTTTTGCTCCGCTTGAGGGGCTTAAATCAGCATGGCACCGACAAGCACACCGGCAACGGCCTCGGCGAGGCGCGCCTTGTTGCCGCCCAGCATGGGCACGGCGGCGCCCGTCTGCAGGGTGCCCGAGTTGGTGGTGGTGCCGCCCGTGTTGGAGGCACCGACACCGACGACGGATGTGGCCGTCACGACGGTCGGCGTGCCGTTGATGGTCGACGTGTAGATGGACGTGACCTTCTTGCCAGTGGTGGTGGCGGACGTCGACGAAGTGGTCTTGGACGAGGTGTGCGAGGAGGTCGTCGTGGACGAGGTGGACGAGTTCTTGAAGGTCGACGTCGGCAGCGTCGAGCTGGTGGGCGGGGTCGAGGTGGGCGTCGAGGACACGGGCGTGGTGCTCGAGGTGGTGCCGTTGAGGTCGCGGCGAGCGAGCTGCACAATGGACGTGGCCAGCGCGGCGTTCTCGCGGTGGATGGCCTCGAGGGCGTGCTTCTCGGAGGGGTAGACGCCGTGCTTGTAGGTGTCCGGCAGGTACTCGTGCAGCAGGTCGTGCAGGGACTCGGGCGAGACGGCCTCGAGCAGGCGGGAGAAGCTGTTGCCGGCGGGGGCGGCGCCACCCTGGGCCACAACGACGACGGCGCCGTTCTGGTGGGCACCGCCGGCCTTGTTGACAGCACCGTTGTGCTTGGTGCAGGGCTTGGCGTGGCGCATGGTGCCAACGGCCAGGGAGCCGAGACCGAAGACGGCGATGCAGCAGGCCAGGATGAAGGCGAGGGTCACGGTGAAGTGGGCGACCTTCTTGGCCTGGGCCACGCGGCGTCTGCAGGCACGCTGGCACTTGGTCTGGCACTGGTTGTCGGCGGCCATGGTGGTCGTCGTCTCGGCGGCGTGGGCAAGCAGCCGCTTCTCGTCCTCTGCTGTGGGATAGGAAGCCATTGTGGATGTGTGTTTGTCGAGGGGGTGTGGTGAGGTGAGGGATGGGAGAGAGAGAGATGAGAAGAGGGAGAGTAGAAAAAGGGAGAGAAGAAAAAGGGAGAGAGAAAAAGAGAGGGTGTGAGAAAAGGGTCCAGGAGAAGGGGAGGCTGCCTCGTTTTGTTGTCCTGAAAAACGTGGGCGAGACAGGCGTCTGTGGGGATCGTTTGCAGTTTGCAGGTTCCGGAGAGACAGAGTGGTGTCACTGTCGTCGGGACAAAGAAGACAGTTGCTGTAAACGGTGGTGTCAGACAAGAGTGGAGGACTATGGACTGTGGGCAGTGGACTGTGGGTTACAGTGGTGTCGTTGTCTTGTATTCTCGCCTGTTTTATTCTCCTTATCAACGAGTGGAAAAAGAAAGTGGCTGGCGGAACCGTTTGGCGATTTTCTCGTATTTGCTCCGATGCAAACAAGGAGGCGTCGGCAAGGGGCGTCTGTCGGGTAACAAAGGCAGGCAGAGAGGGATACAGGGGTCTAACGTAAACAGTGAAAGGAAATATGAAAAAGAGCGAGAGGAATGAGACGAATTGAGGCAAAAATAGAATCAACACAAAAGAAAGAAAAAAGAGGGAAAAAAAGCGAGTGAACGAGGCCTTTTGCTGGGATCGCGGAATATAAGAGTACTCCGTAAGAGGGAAAGGATTGGGGGGGAGGCCGGGGCAGGAGCAGACAGACAGAGAGAGGGCCTCGTCGGCCGGGTCAGCCGAAAGGGGAGGGAGCGACTGGCGAGCGACCTACCAAAAGGTACAAGTCAGGGGCAGCCCAGTGCCAGCCAAATGAAGAAACCCGCGCGAAAACACGCAGAGGGAAGGCGCTCCCCGAAACACACGTATGCCAGCCATCCGCCAGCCATCAGCGAGCCAAAGAGCACTCTTCACTTGGCGCCGTGTCTCTTTTTCCCTCCGGTGTCTGCTCGTCTGTTTTCAGCTCTTCTGCACGGCTCGACTGGATCTGACCTATCTTCAATTGTCTTGGCTGATGCTTGGGTGGTCCTGTTGGGGCATCTAGGGGCATCTTGGACGTGCCTAGGGGCTGTCTAGGGGCTGTCTAGGGTGGTGCGTTCCCTGGGTCGCGGCTCCCCAAAGCAGGGCCAGGGCAGGACCAACAGGCAGGAGGGACCGGACGTGTCCCCGTATCGGCCAACTAGGGCAGTTAGCGCTGTTCTTCTTCTTTTTTTTTCTCCTAGCGATGTGCTAGCGGGAGCGGCAACAGGGCAAGCACGAGGAGCAGGGAAGGAGGGAACGCAGGGTAGGAGAGACACAGCTCCCATCGGGCAGGAAGCAACGCTGCACATGTCTGCGACTTCCTATCCCGGAGTAATATACGGTCGTACTGTCGTCCTGCACGCAGTATGTGTTGCATTTGTGGTTGATTGTGACAGTCTCATACACAGACGAGAGGTGCAGGAATGTGAGTGTGAGTGTTTGTGTGTCCGTACGGCGGTTGAAACATGTTCTTTGGTGGGATACGAGCCCATGCGCCATACTTCGTAAGATACGATACAACGCAATACGACGACGACTTACTGAGGACAGGAGGGATTGGGTGGCAGCTGCAGGAAGGGACGGGCTGCATGTTCGTTCCTGCCCGTTCTGCTGTCGTCGTCTGGTTGCACCTTCCTCGGGCCTTACGGCCTCGTATCGGACGGGGCCCAAGAAAAGCCAGGATTTCTTGGTCTTTTTCGTGGGCGGGCCTGGCCAATGGGGCCGGTCTGCGTCAGCGTTTTGCGCTGGGACCCAGCCGAGCCAGCCAAGCCAGGGCAGACACAGCATGCAGGACCCCACCGTGGACGGGAGGCAGGCGAGGCAGGCAAGACCGGACGTTCCTTCTCGACAAAAGGACTTGTTTGCTAGCTGCAAAGTTGACGATGTTTTTCAGCTTCTTTTTCAGCTTTGTTGAGAAGGTCAAAAAAGGGCGAAACTGTCCCCTTCGCCCATCTTTCACGCGATGCTGGCTGGGCTCATCTTGTCTCTTTTTCTTCTCATTCTCCCCGTTCCTTTTGTGTCCGGCACTCTGTCTCCCCCCTACTTTGCCCGGATTCGGCCTGGGCTCACCAGGGACGCACCGACGTCATGGCGTTTCACCACGCCGAATTTGCAGTTAGCCCCCAGCTGGCTGGTTGTGGTTCTGGGTTAGCCTGGCGAGCTGCGAGTGGAAAAGAGAGAAAAAAGAGGTAAAGTGCTGCAGTAGAGAAAGCTTGGCGTTTTTCAGTGTCAAGTAGTCCGGTCAGCTGCAGACCACTACCGAAGAAACCGACACTGCCCTGGGGTGTCCTGTCCCGTCAGGCCATGTCCTGGACCAACCGGAATCGAGATTGATGAAAATATCGTTCAATCTTTACTTCCTCTTCTTTGGTCTGGCCCGTCCACGCCTCCACAGCCACGACGCTCCACGCTCAACAAACCGCGGCGTGACGTGGCCAGGAAACAGGAAGCAGGAAGAGGCAAAGACGTCTCCATCAGAGGAGGCGGTTTCTTTGTAGCCCATACGGGCACACGGGCACAATGTAGTGTTCATACCGCGCGTTGTACTTTTGAGCATTGAAGATGGTGGGATGGAAATGGTGAACCGCCTAGGAAGGCTGTTGGCTGTGCAGGGCGTCTGATGGCGTACAATGGCACAACAGAGTACGGCGTACTGGAATAAGTACAAAGGTCCCGTTGCAAGGGATGTTTATTTTTGGAACGCCGGACTAACTGTCGGGCTCCGAATGGTGCAGATCACAAAGATCGCCGCTTCTCGATCGCTCGTTGATTCTGTCGAGATGTAACAGCACCACGATGTTTATGTCACCAAATTGAGGCTGGATAATTTGAGAAATATTATTGACGGGACGACCTTTAATTTTGAACGCTTTCGTGTTTTTAGAATATTTATTTAGTGGCTTTGTTAATGTATTGTTGATTTTTCTAGTTCATATTGATTTTATAGACCTTTATTTAAAATTTTCGTAGCAAATCTTCAAGCATTGCTTCACCAAGACGTGTTGATTTTTGACATGCTCCTTTTTAAAAGACGTCTAAACAAACAAGCCAATATGTCCGAACATGTTTACACGTCTAGAACATAATTTGATCTCATCCCATCTCGTCAATGATTGCTCATCCGACCAACACCATAGGACTGCAAATCCATTCGACACATCTTTGCCAAGACCACTACTGTGATTAACTTTAGACACTGAGCACCCCCCTACTACGTACATTGAGAAGCAGCCGCCAGTCGAGCATACGGCTTTCCAGCTATTTGACACAGCTGTATGTCGTATCGAATATCGAATATTAAATTCTTTTATTGTTGTCCATTCCGGCGACCGTTGGTCGATGTGGGAACGAGTTGAAATACGAGAATAAGTATGAGCTTGAGAGACACACAGAAACAACAGAAATAGAGGACAGACACATCTCTAGACAATAATCAACGTGCAATCTTGAATTTCTGGCCCCTCTGCTACACCCCTTGCCAGGGAGAGTAGATGTTGGAGAGATGGTCGCTATGTTTAGTTGTCAAGCACCTCCTGTACAGTGGATAACACAGTGCCCACACGCGCTAGGGTGCGGCTGGAGGACACAGCTCTCAATCTAGGCGCGTCGCGCCGCTAGCCCCAGCGAGCGTAGCCCCTAGGCCCCATAACAGGTGGCCAAATCACAAGCCAACTGGCCTTGCCCTGCGGTGCAACAGTGCCCCTGTAAAGTCAGCTAACACCTCCAACTGTGGACATCGCCCGGGCTCGAGGCCATCTTTCATGTGATTTGTCCTCCACCAGACGAGCCGCATCGCACGACGCCGATGCGCATCAGAGGCCCGACCAGACCAACCTGTCTCACCTTGCCATCTACATCCGGTCTTCTCGTCGACCTCGAGCCATGTAACGGCGCACGACCTCCCCTCCTCCGGCTCTCCCTCCCAGACGACCCGGACGTTCTTCGATCACCACATCGACATCGACATCGCAGCCGTTCTCGATCGACGCTGCGATCGCGACACGAACGCCATGCACGCCACCGACGACGGCGACGACGATGTGTCGGACAACTCTCCATCGAGTGGACACAGCAGCAATGGCAGCGGCAGCCATGGTGGTCGACATGACCAGACAGAAAACAGGACAGAATCGAGTCTGGCAATCGAAACAGCATCGACGAGCACGCCTCCCATACGAGACGACAGCGCCTCACAACCTCACATTGTCGACTATGCGCTCGCCGTGGGTGCTGCCGACGTCGACGGCGACGGGCTGAGGCTGCTGTCCCGCTCGCCGCATCCCTACCACCACCGGAACGCCGACCTCCTGCACGCCGCCGATCGCATCCTTTTCCACACATCACATACATCACATACAACCGACACAACCGACACAACCGACACATCACACTCGATCCACTCTCGGCCACACGCCCTGTCGCCCTCATCGACAGCCCCCCTCCCCTCGTCCGCATCCGCCCTGTCGCTGGCGTCGTTTGCGTCCGGCTTCCTCGGCAAGGACTCGACGCCCGCCAGCGACAGCGGCACCGAGGCCGACGACGAGCACTTTCTCAAGGGCCTGCCGGCACCGCGGGCGAAGCCGCACAAGGGCCTGCGTGGCATGAACGAGGTGCTGTCGGGTATGTCGACGCCGTTGCGCCCCGTGCCGCCACGATGCCGTGGCGGGGCCGGCGACAGCGACCAGCCACGACGGACACGAAGCAGGAGGACGAGGAGGAGGAGGACAGGGACGCCGGGCGACGGCGGCAGCGCCGGCAGCGGCGTGGACACGGACGGCGGCGAGAGCGTTGCCGGCAGTGTCTACAGCGTGGTGGGGGACGACAGAGAGGACAGAGGGCGTGATGGTGGAGCGCCCGTCGATGGTGATGCTCAGGGCGCGGACCACAGCCGACGCCGACCACACCACGGCTCCACAGCCATCTCGCCGCAGACGCTCGTCCAGAAGCTCAAGCGTGACGCCGCCGCCCTCGACAGCCGCGACAAGGACCGCCGCCAGGGCAAGGGCAGTGCCGAGCGCAGCCGCCGCCGCCGCGAGATCGTGCGCCGCTCGACCGAGCTGCTGCTGCTCGTCTCGCTGGCCGCCCTGCTGTTCTCGAACCCGGACGTGCGGCCCCTCCTCTTCCACTGGCGCTACGAGCTGCAGGCCGTGACGGCCGTCGTTGGCGGTCTGCTCGCGCTCTACCCGCTGCGGCTCGTCCTGTGGGTGCGCCATTATAATACGGGTGACAACGACAACGGCAGCGAGACATCCCTTCGCCAGCTCGTGGGCATCCCCGCCTCGTTTGACCCGGCCCCCCTCTTCTACCCGCTGGCCACTCCCGTCTTCGTCTCGTTTCTGCTCGCCACGCCGACGCTGCACGCCGCGCCCCTCCTCAACCTCGTCCTCAGCCTCTGCACTCTGCCACGCCCGTTGCTCCCGTTCTCGCTGCCAACCGAGCTCTATAGCCCGCTGCACTGGACGCTCTCGTGCGTCCCCATGATGGTCGCCGAGGCCCTTCCCACGCCCTTCAAGGGGCGAGCACTACAAGGCACTCTTCGGCTGCCAGTCGCCCCCCTCTCGCCCGACATGGCCACCCTCGTCTACCCGCTGCACCAGACCCTGTGCTGGCTGCTGCACGACCTGACCACCACCAGCCTCCTGCCCGCCGAGCTGCAGCTGCTGTCCGTCGCCCTCATCAACTTACTTCTACTCGCCGCCTCGCCCCAGGCCCTCATCCTGCAGGCTCTACTGTGGGGCGGCGGCGTCAGCATCTTGGTGCTCGGTGGCCACGTCGTCCGCCGCGGCATCCTGCTGGCCCGCATCCCGCGCTGGCGCTTTCGGCGTGACGACTTGAGTGGTGCCAAACAAAACAACACGGGTCTGTGGTGGCTGCTGTCGCCCGCGGCTGTCCTGCGCCGCATCTGGGCCGAGCTCAAGTCGCTGCGGCGCGCTCGTTTGGAGTTGATGTACGGGCCCGGCCCCGGCCCCGGCCCGGGCGGTGGCGACTTCCGCGGCTACTCGGACGACTCGGGCGACAACAGCAACCACTCGCGTGGTGGTGGCTCAGACGCAGCATCGTGGAAGCACAACTCCGTGAAGCGGTCCGCCACGGTGGCTGCCAAGAAGACCACACCCCTCGACGGAGCCGTCGACGGCATCAACGGCAGTGTGGGACGACCCCGCCGGCACTCGCACACACAGACGGTCACACACACGCCCGCGGGCCGCCGCAAGCGCGCCACCTCGCCCACCGTGCGCGCCTTTTTTTCGCTCACCCACGAGCAGGCCGTCCGCCGCAAGTGGCTGTACGCCGGCTACCTCTATGCTTGCATGGCCCTCGTCATCCTGGCCGCCATCCGCCCCTACGTCGCTGCCTTTGCGCTGCACGGCCGTGAGCCCTTTGGCTGGGCCCTGGGCTATTTGTTTGGTGACATTGACTGGTTCCGCCTCGAAGTCGTCAAGGCCAACCTCGAGCACTGGGTGTGTCTGCCCCCGCGCACCGCCGGCGACTTCTCTCTGTCTTTCTTCTCCTTCTCCTTCGCCTCTTCCTCCTCGTCCACCACCCCCTCCCCTCCCTGCGCATCCTGTGCCGCCGGCTGGGTCGAGCATATCCGCCAGGCCTGGCTCGGCGCCGCCACCACCCGCCTGCTGTTAGCAGTCTATTGGTTTGTTGTCCTCGTCTTTGGGCTCGCCGTCGTCTTTACCCTCTCGCCCGTCTACGAGGTCGACACCCGCCGCAAAGTCTTCCACTTTATGATGGTCGCCATGCTGCTGCCCGCCACCTTTGTCGACCCGGCCTACGCCGCCCTCGCCCTCGCTCTCGTCCTGGCCGTCTTCTTGCTGCTCGACCTGCTGCGCGCCAGCCAGCTGCCGCCCCTCTCGCGGCCCATTGCCGCCTTTCTCACGCCCTATGTGGATGGCCGCGACCTGCGCGGGCCCGTCGTCATCTCCCACATTTTTCTCCTCATTGGCTGCGCCATTCCCCTGTGGCTGTCCATGGCGTCGTTGCCGAGGGTCACGTCTTCCGAGGCACCCGACAGCGCCGGCGGGGAGGAGGTCCCCGGCTGGGAAATCCCCACACGCGACGTCAGCATGGTCGCCGGCATCATCTGTGTCGGCCTCGGCGACGCCGCCGCCTCGCTGATTGGTCGCCGCTGGGGCCGCCGCAAGTGGCTGTGGGGCGGCGGCAAGAGCCTCGAGGGCAGTGCCGCGTTTGCTCTCGTCGTCTTTGCGGGGCTGATGCTCGCCAGTCTGTGGCTGCGCGTCGGCGGCTGGGCCGTGACCGGCGAGGCGCCGCCTGCGAGCGTAGCGAGCGGACCGAACATGAACGTGGCGAACATCGCCACGGAGACGACATCCTCTTGGCCCTCGTGGAAACCCCCCCCCTCTCTCCAGCGCGTCGTGTCGTGGATCGGGTGCCGCGCGGCCCAGTCGGTGGCACCACGTGCCGCCGTGTGCGCGTCCGTCGCGAGCCTGACCGAGGCCGTACTCACAGGCGGCAACGACAACGTTGTCGTGCCCGTCATTCTGTGGACGTGCGTGAAGAGTTTTGGCCTGTAAGAGGTGGACGAGAGGACGCTATGTTACGATACCCTTCCATTTGTTTTCCTCTTTAACAGTAGCGAACTCTATGTCGTATTTTTATTCCCTTTACCCTGTTTTTATCTCTTTGTCATGCGTAAACGAGGCGTTTGAGGACATTATATGATTGACAAAAATCAATAAGGGATAGGAGGAAAGGAAACGGAAACAGCAGACACAATGATACCAATAGACAAACAGTAATAATGCCAACATCTTTTTTAGGTCTTGATTTGCCATGTTCTATTCTATGATGGATTATATGAGAGTAAAGGGGCAGTAGAAGTGCAAGATGATAAACGCCAGCAACCGTAATGTTGAGCCCCAATATCATAACCTTTTCCCCTCCCGTTAAATGAGCTGTTAGTTTTGTATCCTCTCCTGCCGTTGTTCTCACGAGGCGAGGTCCTCCAGGAGCGCCTCCAACTCGTCGCGCCGGAAGGGCAGGCTGAGCATCTCTGTGCCAAATGCATCTTTCCGGCTCGTTACCATTTGATGGTCGTGGAATCTGAAATGTTAGCGAGAAGAAAAAAAAAAACAAGGAAACTGACAGGGGGGGGGGGGGGAGACTTGACTCACTCTTTCAACAGCGTCCGGAACGCCATCTCGGAACTGCAGATAAACTCCTCGACCGCCTTGTTGTACAGCATTCGGTACTCGAGCGCCACCGACTCGGCCGCGCCACCGTCGCGGTCCTCGCCGTCGTTGTCGTAGTCGTCGTCGTCGTCGTCGTCGTAGCCGTAGCCGCCATTTCCGCCACCTCCACCAGACTTCTGTCCCTCATCGGCCGCGAGTACCTCGCCCACCAGCAGCTGGAACAGCGTCCGCGCGTTCTCGGGCAAGCTCCGCAGCACAAACGCCGCGCCGTCCTTGCCGCCCACCCGCCGCACCCGCCGCCCCAGCAGCGCGTGCACCTCGTCCACCGTGTCTAGCCCGGCCAGCGGGCGGAACGTCGTCGCGTCGTGGAACACAAAGTTCTGCTGGCTGCGCGCCGCGCCGTCCCACAGCAGCGCGAACCCGGGCGTGTCGGCGGCACACAGCAGGCGCACGCTGCGGTGCGCCGCGAGGCGTGCGAGCGTCGCCTGGGCCGCTGGGCGGCGCAGGCTGGGGCTGTCGATGCCGTTGATGAGGAGGGTGATTTGGAAGGCGCTGTCGGTCTTCTTGTCGGCCTTGTCGAGCAGCGACAACACGATGCGCTCGGCGGCGGCGAGGCCCGAGGGCAGTTTTGGTGCAGTGTTGGCTTCTTTTCCGTTTGTGGCGACGCCGGCCGCCGCCGCGGCCACCACGAGCATAATGTCGCGCAGCGTGGATGCGGCGGCCGACGCGGTCATGCCCATGCTGGCGCCCGTGGCCGAAGCAGCCGCCGCCGCAGCCGACGCCGCTGCACCGGCCGTGCTCGTGTTGACCATAACGATCTTGTGGGCGTCGTGGTCGCGGATGCCCTTGTGCAGCGCCGTCGCGAACGCGCGCAGCACGCGCTGCTTGGAGCCGTACCCATACAGACACACGCTGAACCCTTGCGCGAGCTCAAACGCCCACTGCGCAAACGACTGCGCGTGCAGCTCCTCGAGGTAGCCAATCTCCTTTTCGTGGCGGTTGCTGATGTTGCCCGTGCCGCCGTCGCGCAGCCGAAAATACTCGTCGTACGTCAGCAGGCGCAGCGCGGCCAGCGTGTTGTTGGACGTCTTGATGCCGGCGCCGGCGCGGTTCTGGTAGAAGTAGTGCTCGTGGGCCGGCAGGTCACGCGGCGGTGTCGGGTCTCGTGCGGCAGCCGCCGAGGCTGATGGGCCCGCGTCTGTCTTGCGTGGCCGGCCGCGGCCGCGCTTGATGGGTTCTCCATTGGGGCCTATCACAGCAGGAGCCGTTTTGGTGGCGGTCGCAGGGCCCTTGGCCTTTGGAGGTCTGCCACGCTTTCTAGGCGTCGGCGCTTCTGGGGCTGGTTCGGGAGCTTCCTGGAGCACTGGGGGATCCTGTCCTAGCCCGAGACCGCTCGGCTCTGCTGCCTCCTCTTCCTCGCCGTTTTCGTCGTCCTCATCCTCATCTTCTGCGCCGAGAATGGCGTCATTAAGGGCCTCCTCGTCTTCGTCGTCGTCGTCGCCCCCAGCCACCATGCGATCAATGAGCGCACGTGTGCTCTTCTTCCGTGCCGACCGGTCTGCCAGCGTCCGGCGCGTGTTTGGGGTCGCAGCGACGCCGCCACGGGCGGCTTTGGTCGGTGTCGACTTGGTCGGTGTTGCAAAGGCGTCTGTACGGCGCCGCTTGCTCGTGGGTGTGCGCTCAATGGGGCCACCGGGCGAGTCGAAGCGGTCGGCAAATCGGGCCTTGGGCGGCCGTCCACGCTTTCTTGGAGTCTGGACTGGCGCCTCCAGGAGGGGCTCCTCCTCCATGGCCGAGTCCAATGATGCCTCTGCAGCCAAAGGGGCCTCTTTGCCACCTTCTTGTCCGTCCCCTTGCCCCTCTTCTCCACCATCTGGTTGTGCTTCCTCCTGCACTGCAAGCTCCTCTGCCTCTTCGTCGTCGTCGTTCTCTTCGTCCGAAGCCGTCACAATAGGCGGCTGCACACCAGCATCTCCCTCGACCGGAACAGCTGCTGCTGCTGTCCGCTTGCGACTCCTGGGCTTGTTTTTGGCCTTGTTGGCCGACGACACAGACAGATAGCGTTCCTCGTGCTTGCGGGAGTTCTCAAAGACGTCCAGGCTGTCGTCGTCGGGGACGTCGTAGACGCTACCGCCGGTACCGTTTGTTCCCCGCGCGGCCGCTGAGGACCGCTTCTTGGTCGGCGTGTTGAGCTGCTCGGCCACTCTGTTCTCGTTGAAAGGCGACGCCTGCCGCTGTGCAAACGGTGATCGCCGGTCCGGTCGAGTGGCAGACGGGGAGGTGGTCGTCACAACCGCCGCAGCTGTAGCCTCGACTGCGCCATCGCGACTGCTGTTCCGTTTTGTCGTCGTGCGGGCCATTGGTGCGGATATGTGTCAACGGCCTGGGTCGTAGAAGTCGTCTATCGCATGGCGTGTCGTGTGTCGTGTGGAAGAGGCAGGTCGACAAAATGTGTGGTATGCAAGAGCACGGAGTACGAAGTACGAAGTACCAGACGCTCCTTCCACCAAAACGCGTTCCAGTCGCGATTCGCTGGCTCTTTCCCCCTTCCCATTAAATTGGTTCCTGGACCCACTTTACTTCCCGCCCCAGCTCCTTTCAGCCAGAGCGCCAACTGTGAGCTGAAGCTGGAGCTCTGAAAAAGTGGATACTCGAGACAAGCACCAAAATTGAACGTCGTCGATTGAAGCTTCACAGGCGTCATCGTAGTTATTCCTTGTAAAGACATATGCCCACGTCAACCGAAGTTAGAAAATTAATACACAAAATTAAACACCATGAACCTCAACTTGTCGGCGTCTGTCAACGTCTTCCGGCTGCTGGCGCGGCCGGCGCTGTGTCTGCCGCACGCAGTCTTGCCGACGTTCAACGACATCCCGATTCCACTGGACAGCGCGTTTGCGGCGCGGACGGGCGGGCGCAAGCCGGAGATCAAGGCCGTGGTGCTGGACAAGGACGACTGTTTTGCCTTTCCGGAAAGCAGCGAGGTGTATCCGGCGTACGAGGTGAGACTGGGCGGACAACGTACATGTGGAATAAGGACACCACTAACTCGGCAGGAACGCTTCAAAAAACTCCGCGAGGCCTACCCCGGCCGGCGGCTGCTCATCGTGTCCAACACGGCCGGTGCGCTGAGCCACGACAAGGACCGAAGTCTGCTGGCGGCCGTCGAGGCGGGCACGGGTGTCACAGTGCTGCCGCACGCGACCAAGAAGCCCGGCTGCGGCGACGAGATCCTGGCCTACTTTCGCGCGCACCCGGAGACGGGCGTGACGGCGGCGCACGAGATTGCCGTTGTCGGCGACCGGCTGACGACGGACATGATGCTGGCGAACACCATGGGCAGCTGGGGGCTATGGGTGCGCGAGGGCGTCGTAGCGCCCGAGAAGAAGAGCGTGGTGAGTGGGGTTGAGTCAACGCCGTGCCGTTTTTTATTTATTTATTTTGTGATAAACGTCTTGTCACTAACAACGCAGTTTGCTCGCCTGGAACGGCAGCTGGCCGACTCACTCACGGCTCGTGGCTACGAGGCACCGCTGCCATCAAGTCCGTTTGAGTAAACTTCGACATACCCTACTACTTGACGCTCGATTGTTAGATTATCCAACTGTTCATGAAAGGGAATTGCAATGGAGACAGGAGAACGACGGTTCTTCTGAAGCTGCCCTCACTTTGACCTGACTTCCACCTCGCTTTCAGATATCTCTCATTTTCCTCTCACTTTGCCTTCACTTTTTACAACTGGAGCCCATGCTGCCCACGCTGCCCACGCAGCACACGCAATCTTGGCATCGACTGGCATCGGATGGAAAAATACGTGGTCATGAGGACGTTAGACACGTTAAACTTGGCCAGGCAATCTAATCACTCGAAGATGTGCAAACGAATGACACTCGCATGGCCGTTCCCTCCCTTTGAAGCTCAATATGACAGCTCCCCAGTTTCCCATAAATGCCCTGCCCACCACATCTCGTCATGGCCACCTCTCGACAACCTTCTCTCCCACCTTCTATTCTAACAGCTCTTCACTCACTCATTTTCTCACCTTCTCATTGCATGCTTTACGACATATTTATCACACGTTCAACAACTCGCAGGTCAGCGGCTTGTCACTGACCGATCGCTACCTCGCTGTTGCTCGAACTCCTTCGTTGGCACTTCTGTCGTCGAGCGCTCTTTCCATTTGTCGCGTCTTTCCTTCCTTCCTTCTTCCCCTTTCTCTGGCATTTTCTTCCCCCTTCCCTCTCCTTTTCTCTCCTGTTTATTTATTCATTCTCTCCTCTCTTCCGCCTCTCTTCCGCCTCTCTTCTGCCTCGCTTCCTCTCTCCATTTCCCTCTCCCCCTTTATTTTGGATTCTTTTCTCCAGTCTCTTTCTGTGTCAAGCATTCTTAACCACACACGCGGCGCTCTGCTTCTGGTACGTGATTCTTTAACTTTCAGCACTTCTTCATTACTTTCCGTCTACCTTGCCATCATTCTCGACATCGAAGTCTCTCCAAGTCGACAATTCAAGTCGACAGAGCCTTTGATGATCTCGCCCTTTATTATCTAACGCTTCCCCCCCTCTCCCTCCTTCTGTTCGCTCTCTGTTTTGTTCTTCTTTCTTCGCATTCTCTTACTAACTCTTTCCACTGCACGATAGCAATATCCTTATTTTTCTCTACTACATCTTCACGCTGCTCCGCTATAACCATGGGAGGTAAGGTCTGGTCCGAGGAAGAGGAGCGCGTGTTTTGGACAGAGATAATTCCTTCGTCAAAGAAGCGACACCTCTATTCGCGACCGAACCACGACGCTCATGGTTGGGAGTCTCTTCGGAAGGTGATGCAGGACAGGATGGGCGACTTGGCCCGGCGCAGGTACACTTCTCTTATGCTCTGTAAGTTTTACCCCCCTCTCTACTTTTCTGCCCTTTTTCTTCTTGCTAACGATCCCCTAGATGAGCATTTCTTCCAGAACTGCGTCCTTGAGCGGTTCTCCCCCAATGCCGCCCGCTTTGTGCGGGCCTACATCGCCGACGAGCGTACGTTTCTTCTATCTCCTGTTCTTTTATGCACTGCCTTCTATCCTTATGCCCTTCTATCCTTCTACCATTGAATTGTGGCGGACTCTGCAATACTGCGCTTTCGTCTTTGCCTCGCCTTTGAAGACATATTCAATCTGCTCTTCAATCTTGATTTTTCATGACTAACTGACAATTACAGGCCTCACCACCGGCCAGGCTCCCATCCAACGGAGCCGGACGGCTCAGAATTCTGCGCGGCGCGGCAGTAACTACGGCAATGGCAACGGCCCCCGACCCAGCAGCTTGCGACTTGCCGACGCCCGTACAACAGCCAGCGCCGCCGCAGCGACCCAGTCTTTCGCGCAAGAGCGGATGCAGGAGCGACAGGGTGAACGCCAACACAGTTCTTCTGTTGGTCAGAGCGAAGCCAAGCCGCTGGTGAACGTTCCGACGAGCGACACCAACCCCGACACCAGCCCCGACGCAGACGCAGAAGGCGACCCCGACCTCGGCGAGCGCAGCTTTAACCCGTCCACTGAGCCGACACAAAACCCGACTAGAGAGCCACTGCCACCGTTTGAGTCACTCGGGTATCCGTCGCTCTTTGCCTCGGACTCGGTTCAGTTCTCTCTGCCGCCAATCTCAGCGATCATGTCCCTTCCGCTGTTGCAACCTCTGCCTGTGCCGCACGTCCCACCGCCCACGCTCTCCACGGCGCTGCTTCGACTAGCTCGTGTCCCCCTCCCGGAAAACTTCCGGGAGATGCAGCAGCAGCTTGCCCCACCGCCTGAGACGACCACAAGCTATCTTCAGTCTCTGGCCCTCAGTCGGGAACGCCGAGCGATGAGCCGGGCAGGCTATCGCTACTCTCCATATCCGCCGCGACCGGCCCACAGCACCGACTACGGCAGTGTCGGGGCTGCCATGTCAATGCTTCCCGCCGGTTCAGTGCCCAGCTCTCCCACGATTCCCCCGCCCACCAAGAACGAACAGCTGTCCGCCCTCGAAGAGATCAAGGTCGAGGAAGAGGCGCCTAAGAAGGGCATGTTTGTCCGTCAGTGGCACAAGGAGTAGGACGGTGTTTTCTCTCCACTATCTCCTATCTCTTCTTCATTATCTCTTTGCTATCATTCTTTTCCATCATGTTTTGTGGTATTTTTACTTTCTGTTGCCACTTTAGCATTGATGCAAGGACGGCGTTTTGAGAGGCACAGTGTGCGGTTATTTTTTTCTTATTTCTTCAGTATTTTTCGTGCATGGGGTTGCGAAGGAGCAAAAAGAGGCAACAGGAGGCACGATGCCTGGGCAAGCACCCGAAGCCTGGCGTTTTTGGGACGATTGAAGATTTTTTGATACTTTTTGGTTGCGTGGTTTGCGTTGCTACTTGTTTCTTTGGCCATTTTTTCTATCTCTCTCTTCTTTTGCGATGCATACAATTTTGCTATTATTTTATGATAATTTTTTACCTGTCAATGTTGATTGTTCTAGATGTTGTTAGAAATGTCTACTGTCTTTAAGTGTTGTTAAGAAAATTGGAGCAACCTCGTCTAGAGCGGCCCCTGATGTCATACATAAATTGGATTGAATTGCAAGTGGAGGTCCGCATTTTACGAGTCAGATTGAACGACATCGACAACTTTAACCTACAACAAAGTCAGTCTTCAATCTTCGGTCTTTTATCTTCAATTGAGCCACCATTTGTCACTGTCTTCAATACACGACCCTCAATTCCACTCCACCACCGCCATGGCACCTACATTTGAGATCCCCGTCTTCTCGGCGGCAGCGGCCAAAGTCGCCGTCGACCACGGCGCCACGCGCCTCGAGGTCAACCGCACAGGCTCCTATGCGGCCGGTGGCCTCACGCCAACTCGTGCCGATGTCGAGGCCGTCGCATCGGCGCTGGGCCCTGCGTCGACCGTTCCCCTGCGCGTCATGATCCGGCCGCGGGGACCGCCGGATTCGTCTTCGGGGGAGCCCGATTTTCTGTACAGCGACGACGAGTTCCGCGAGATGCGCAGCGACCTCGACGCCTTTGTGGCCAGCGGCCTGCTGCAGGCGACGCGCGGCGACGGTTTTGTGTTTGGCGTGCTAGCCTCGGAGGGCGGCCGCCGTCTCCGCATCGACACCGACCGCAACCGCCAGCTCGTGCAGGCCGCCGAGCCGTATGCATGCGTCTTTCACCGGGCGTTCGACCTGGTGCTGGGTGACGAAGGTAAAGGGACAGAGGAAAGTCTTGCCGCCCTGCGCGACTGCGGTTTCGCGGGGGTGCTGACGGCCGGCGGACCGGGCGCGCGCGGGGCCGTGGCGCACGCCGACACGCTGCAGCGCCTCGTGGCGGCCGAGCGGGCAGTGGCCGGTGCGGCACAGGCGCGGCCGCACGCGAGCATTGAGATCGTGGTGGGCGGCGGCGTGCGCAGCCAGAACGTGGGGGCGTTGGCACATAGCATTCTGCAGGCGAAGGCAGAGGAAGGTGCTCATCACACGAGCGTGGTGTCGTTTCACTCGTCGTGTCTGGCAGACGCGGCTGCGGCGACGGTCAAGGGCGCCGAGGGCGAGACGGTCAGCGGCGAGGAGGTGGGCCGGATACACGCAGCGCTGGCGTCGCTCGAGGGGGTGTAGGTGGGATCATATGTCGTTCTACAATTAATAGAAAGTCCGTATAGGACTGGATGAATACACTATGAAAATGTACAAGACCGTACGTAAAGTAACTAATTATACATGATGGCAGCCGTCTAAGGCCGTGATATCAAAAGGAAGCCGTGCTCGCCGTGTTCCATCCCATTTGCCGATACAAAGTCATAAAAACGTAACAAAAAAGCTCTAGGTGGCATTGCTGCGGTAAAATGCCAGTCTTCTATCCTCTTCCCTCCTCTCTGGTTACCGCTGGGGCCGTGGACAATGCCAGCGACGGTTCGCCATACTCATGTCGTCCACGTCCTTTGCGTCTTCCTCTTCCTCGTCTTCCTCCCCTTCGTCATCACCTTCGTTGTCTAGGTCCTCGGCCGCACTGGGGCTGGGATCCATAAAGTCGTGGATGTTGAAGGCGGTCGTGACTCGGCTGAGCTGCCCAAAGTCGTAGTCGCCGTAGCCGTAGTAGCTGAGGTCGTACTGCGTCTGCGTCTGGTAGGCTGTTTGTGTGTCTGTTTCTGTCGTGGGCTCGGCTTTGCCGTCGCGAGTCTCTTCATGGCCGGTTGTGTCGTCTCGCGGCTGTTGGCTGTTGTCGTTCTGGAAGTTGCTCAAGCCTGGTGCCTTTTCTTGTGTGGCGGCCTCTTCGCCCCTCGTCTCGTTGCTGTCGTACCGCATGTCCTCGTCCTCGCTCTCCTCATCGCTGTAGTCGTAGCGGTCAAAGTACCGCATATCGCGATCGTTGTACCACTCTTCCGACTCTTCGTCAAAGCGGTAGTGCATGTCGCTCCCAGTGTACACCCGGAGATAGGGTTTGATTGTCATGGCCATTGTTTTGGGTGTTGTGTTGTTGGCTTTTTGAGTGTTCGTATTGAGAGTGAGCTTGGGTGACGTTCTTTGAGCTGTTTTTGGAGAGTATTTAGGAAGGAGATGAGAAGAGAGTAAATATGTGAAAAGGCAGATGATTTGTAGGTGTTGTCAGATGATGTCTCGTCAAAGTGAAGCACGTGTCGTACAAGAGAGTAGGTGGGATTTCGTATTGCCCGTGTAAGACAAAAGAGTCGACTCTCGGTAGTTCTGGGTTGTATTCTGTACAGTATTTCCCTTTCCTGACTTCCACGAGAAACTGGATTCCAACATATATACACGAACCAGAAACTCCGGAGCCTGGCGAAGCACATATCCGTTTGACTCTTTCTGCCGACGCCAGCGGACGGAATAATGGTGATGCCTACGGGCGAGGTCGAGTCTAGGTCGAATCTAGCAACGAATTTCAGCAGCAAAAGGCAGCAGCAAAAGGCAGCAAAGGCAGCAAAAGGCCACAAAGTGACCGCAGAGAGGCAAGGGTATCCGGGCGATGCCGCAGGAATCGGGCTTAGACACCCTGTCGGCCAGGCGTTTGGTGGAGAGAGGCGACGTCATGGGGGGGAGGGGGGGAATAATGGAAGGAAAATGCGGGAGAATAGTAACCAGACAGCTGGGACAACTCGTGGACCGACGGACAGCACGATCGGACAGGCGAAAAGCAGGCGAAAAAGCAGGCGATTTCAGGTGAAACCACCGAAAACAGGCGAGGACTCCCATCGCCCATTCGCGCGATTCTCGCTTCTTTCCTGCTTTGGGTTCTTGTGGCGTGCCCTGTGCGCTGAAATTCTTGCTTTTTCGGCGTGGTGGAGGGCCATCCAAGCTGCGGATTGGGCTGGACGCGAGGGGTTTTGGCTGGGAAAACCGAGGCAGAGGCAAATAAAGACGCCCCGACAGCCCGTGCGAAGGTTCTCGTATGGGGAAAGACAGCACACCGTTCCAGAGCATTGGTGCTGCACCAGTCCTGTAATCATGCAGAGAATGCCCTGGAAGAATTGCGCAGTGACCTTGAAAACAGGAAGAAGGAGGAGGCAGAAGTAAGAAAACGACAGGGGTTCGATTGGTCGATCGTGGCCTGGCCCGTGGCTGCTGCCGAATGACAGGTCTGGGCTGGGCTGGGCTGGGTGAGCCAGTAAAAATAGAAACAGGGCTCTTCCCCAAGGCCACCGGGCGTAGCAAAGACGACAGCGGGGACGACAACGACGACGACGTGCATGTAGGCAACCGAATTTTTCGTTGAAAAGGCATTTGAGTGGCTGAGAGGCGACGGCAAGAAACAAGACGAAAAAATCGCTCGTACACAAAAACGGGCCAGATTGTCAATGACAACATTACAAAACAGCCTGGAAAAAGCCTGGAAAAAGCCTGAAAATGAATTGAAAAGACCTCGTTCCAGGCCAGACAAGAAAGTTTGAATTGATTTGTTTGTGTGAATTGTCTTGTGAATTTGTCTTGCACCGTTGTGGCTGGTGCGATTCCAGCCGACGCGAGCCGTTCGCCGCCCGAGGCCTCCTCAGCCTCGTAGTCTGCAGTCTCGGAGCATCGCAGCCTCGCCGCCCTCGGAGGTATCGGCGGTGGCAACGAGTGTTGCACGATCGTCGCCAGCATCGTCCATGCCTATCGGGGGTCTCGGCCTTGGGGCTCGAATCGATCCTTGGATCTGGGGAAATTGTCCTCAGTCCTCGATCCTCACCCCATACTCTTTCCCGTGAGTCGCGTGACTTGCTCAGGGCGGTGTCCGGCACATTGGCCGGAAGAGGTGGAAGAGGCACCACCGGGACTGAGTCTGACCAGCTTGTCACAACCTCCAGGCACGGGCGGCCACCTCTGGGTCAGGGGCACGATCCCGCCTGGAGTCCATGCGTAGATGCACAGCCTCGGCGCTGTGGTTGCGACCCGTATTGTTATGTCCTTCTTCTCTCCTGTTTCTCACCGGTTCGGACGCTTGATTTCCTCCGGCCTGCCGTTGTTGCTGCCTGTCTTCCCGGCGGCCAGACTCGACAGGATCGACTTGCTCGCGTGCGCCCGCCGCGCCCGGCGTTCCTGGATACGCGCTGCGGCGGAATTGGCTTGGCCGTCGTTGCCGTTGATTGTCGAGGACACCGCCGCGTCGTACCCGGCGGCCGGCTGCCGCGTCCGCCAGTCGCACAGCGCCGCCGACGACGCACTTTCTGGTACGACGGCCCGCAGAGCATTGTACACAAACGTGTCGCGGTAGCCGTCTGCGTTGGCCGACACGATTGTGGCCATGCCCGAGGGGCCTTGGTCCAGGTCGCGCGGCCACGGGCCGTGGAGGGGGGTGTTGCGGACCACGGTGCGGTGGTGGTAGTCTTGGGAGGGGAAGACGCTGACGATGAAGGAGCGGTGGTGAAGGGAGGAGGAAGTCGATGAAGCCGACGACGACGACGATGACCAGTCTGGAGAAGAGGCCGACGCCGCCGACCTGGCGGTCGACGACGACGACGTCGTTGTCGTCTCAATCGGCTGCACGAGTGACGCCACCCGCGGCTGCCCCCATGGCTGCGCGGCCTGCAGCGTCTCCGCCAGTAACTCATACTGCAACGGACTTCGCTGCACGAGCGCCGTGGCCATCGCCGTGCTCGACGCAATGCACACAAACGAGCTGTTGTCCGCCAGCTTCTTGAACAGCTCGGCCTTGCCGTACCGCTCGAGCACGCCCAGCACCGACCGGCGCTCGGCGAGCGACGCGGGCGGCGGGCGCACGTTGACAAAGATGGAGCGCTGCGCGAGGTCCGAGGAGGAGGACGAAGAGCTGTTGGAGGAGGACCTGGTGGTCGAGGACCTGGTGGTCGAGGAGGACGACCTGCTCATGGTACCTGTGGCCGGGATGCGGCCGGCGAGAGACGCCACCGCAGAGCGTCCGTACGGGCGCATGTTGAAAAATACGCAGTCGAAAAGTTGGTGTTGTGTCTATGGCCGTGCGTCGTCGTGTGTCGTGAACACGAGAGGTTGATCTGGAACAGCTCGTGCTGAGCTCGTGTTGCTCGTCGTCCATCTTCAATCGCAAATTCCCATTTTGAGGACCTTCTCCACAGTCGCGTGCAGTCACGTGAGATCAACGTGCGCTGTGGCACCTGCCTGATGGGGCCCCGGCGGGCACTGACATGGCACTAACGTTTAGCGGGCTCGGCGGGCCATCCCGTCTTTTCATCCTGTCTTGACCCTTATTCAAAGTCGTATCTTACCTCAACTTAACAACTGTCGTCTCGGCTCCTCGGAAACATTGACGTGACCGAACACATCCTCTCGCCGACAGCAACGTCAACATCGACATCGCCGACCTGAATGCCCCCCGCCCCCACAAACCATGGACTGTTCTTTTCTGGTTGCCCGTCCGTCTATCGCGGGATCCAACAAAGGTGAGATGCGCATCCGCAAGTCATTTCAACCACAGAGTGACGGAGAACAAACTCACGGAAACAGCAAAATCACAGATGGACGGGGATCCGTCTCATCACAGTCTCAGTGGCATTGGGGGTCGCGTCGGAAACAATCGAGGGTACGGAGCACTCATCGTGCTGTCTTGCTCAGTATTATGCAGCAAAACAGTGCGACTCTGGACAGGCAGGCGACAGGCAGCCGCCCTGCCCCCGAAACAATCGCCCAGGGCCTTTCACTGTGCGGCGTCTATGCAATCTATTGCGCGATCTCGCTTTTTTCTGCCCTCTATTCTTTTCTCAAGAGCTTATTAACATCATGCTTTTCTTCGAAAACATATAGTACTCTTCTGTTTGGACACAGTTGCATCCCTCACTTCTTGATGTACGCTGCTCGGCCTGCATAAGGACTACCAGGGCGAGCCGACTGTCTAAAAAAAGAAAATAGGAAGACGAAAAAAGACGTAAAAAAGGACGACGAAAGGGATGGGCCTGTCATCCCTCGTAGCCACAACGGTCAAAAGCACACTAGTTTTTGGTTGCATTTTTCTCTTGGAGAACGTCTAGCAGGCCTACCAGAGTGTTGGCGTCTAGGACGGCGTCTTGTGATCTATCATAATTTTCCACTTGTCCGTCTGAGACATTCTGGCACCTGGGATTTAGTTGGAGGCAGGCCACTCTTTTAGTTTTCGTCGGAAAGAAGAGAAACTTACGAGCAAAAGAAAACAAGGCAAGCACAACTCGCCAGAAAACAGAGTAAACGAGGCTAAGAAGGGTCAAGAACACGAACAGACACCTGATCGAAGGCCTAGAAGCAAACTAAGAGGGCAAAAAAAAAAACGCAAGATATCCGAAAACGAGAAATCGTTCGAGCAAAGTAGACAAACGGAGCGACGGTTACATGGTCGTGGTAGTCAACAAACTACGACGTAGCAGGGAAGCAAGCGGGGGGGGGGGG
The DNA here is from genome assembly GCA_021396225.1 of Sporothrix inflata. Classification (NCBI taxonomy): domain Eukaryota; kingdom Fungi; phylum Ascomycota; class Sordariomycetes; order Ophiostomatales; family Ophiostomataceae; genus Sporothrix; species Sporothrix inflata. The sequence goes on from WNYF01000209.1 coordinate 23,626, forward strand.
GGGGGGGGGGGTGAAAAAAAAAAAAAAAAAAAAAACAACAACAAAAAAAAAAAAACCCCCAAAAAAAAAAAAAAAAATAAAAAAAAATTTTAAAAAAAAAACAAAAAAAAAAAAAAAAAAAACACATGGTTTCCAGACAAAAAAATTAAACGATTTTAAAA